>JAAAKG020136188.1:0-13281 GCA_010014905.2 Druon quercuslanigerum
TAAATATATTGCCGTTTGTCTATCTCATCTCACAAGTCTTTATTGTGTTTAACCTGCTTCTGCCTGCATATAATTTTCGGCTCGGTGCACAAAACAAAGACATTCTCATCACGTACCTCGTGTTTCGCACTCAATTTTGTCTAAAATGTGATCTTTTCTACACTATATTATATTTATGTCTGCACCCAGGACAGGTCCCGCTCATTCAGATATCGCAAAATAATTTACAAATGTTATTTTTCATGATTATTTTAATATTTGCTCTTTATTTTGCACTAATTTTTATTCTCAGCTACCATAAAAAATGTATTCTTTTAATAAATTTATAGCATTAAAATTTATAATATGTATTGATAAAAAAAACATACGTATTTTCATTATCTTGTTTTAAAATTTTAAAATGAAATACGCATCATATAAAGAAACAATTTTGTTATTCAACTTTTTAAAGCAGCTTGTGGGGTTTTTCATAAATTTTATTTATTTATATTCAATTTTATTTTTTATTTTTAAACCATAAACACGCACCCTAGCGTAAAGCCGCTTGAAGAAAATTTGTAGATATAATTTAGAGGAAAAATTTTATTATTTAAAATGTTATTGTAGCTTGCGCGTTTTTCCAAAAAGTAAATTTTTTCATTTCAAATATATTCTTATAACAGAAGTTTATTACAAATTTTTAAATTTTTTTGGGGTTTACAATGCTTATTCATTCATATTTTGTCGAATATTGCATAAACTTACCGAAAAATGGGATTTTTGATTATTTTTCGTGCCGCCAAAATTTGAATTTTTCGAAACAATTCAAAAATTTGTTATGATAATCATGCAGGGCCTTCCGAAACGAAACTTTGTCTTGACTGTTTTCATATCGCGCATTAGTTATCTTAAAATTTTCATTAAAATGAAAGAAATTTGAATAAGATTTAAATCCTATTTAATGACCTATAATCAAATTTATGTGCAGAATTCCTGAAAATATAACCAAGAACCCAACGATAAAATTTGGGTAACCACCCTATAATTTTCCTAATGAAATTTAAAAAAAGATGAAAAGTTCCCTACAAAAGAAAAGAACTTTTTTTTTGACAAAAATAAAAAAGAGGAAAGAATAATTAGAAGGCAACCAACCAAATCCCCTTCCTTCTCTTATTTTATTTATTTCGTTTTTTTTATTATTATCAAATCACGATAACGAAAAATTGTACAAAAAAATCGCCAACGGTTAGGTACTCATGCTGCAGCCTTATCAAGACAAAAAAGTGAATATAACAAAAAAAATAAATAATAAAAATATTCGAGCAGGCAGGAACAGCAATGAAATCACGATGCTCTCTTTCTAACACCCGAGAATCAAATGAGGGTCAAAATGAAAATCTATCACAAATATACCTGTAACATCCGGGGAGGGCCAAAACACAAATCGGTTATGAACCTATCTGAAATGTCCATCATAAGTACATCAGAAATACAGAAAGTACAAGAAAATAAAGATATGTGATAACTCAATGATAAATATAATTAGCGTAACTCTAGCTTATAACAGCCTCCCAAACGAACATCAATTATGTGTTCCTCTATCCTAGTATTCGGGAAGTGTGCCAGTCTGTCCCACGTAAGTCATCTTACAAATCTTGCAAGTGATCTTTTAGACAATACCACGCTTTTCAAATTACCTAAAGGATCCTAAAAAAAAGTTATTATTAAATCTATTTTAAATGATATACAGAAAATGGTATGCATCCTAAACTTTTTCAACATCAGTGCAATAGTTTTAGAAATTGACAAAAAAATCGAAGAATAAAAGTATTAATAGAACTGTACTCCTTGAATTTGTTCTGATTATCTGCAGGAAATATATTATTTTGTCTACATTTCATTTCTTGAATTCTAATTGTTATATGTTTCCTTATTGACTTTTATGGGTATGATTCAGAAAAAGGGTATTCCTAACCCAAAGCTCTGTCAACTAAGTTTGTGAACAGCAACTTTGTTTTGGAAAGAATGAGCAGAAAAGAAATTTAAAATTATACCTGAATATGTAATTTTCCTATATTAATTGGTAATAATATTACCATCCTGACCTTTCTTTACATATATGTCAAAAAACTAATTTTACTTTTTTTTTATATTTCACGGATAAATTAAAGTTTTGGATCAGCATACCGAAAGCAAAAAGGCAAAGCAAAATCGAACTACTTGAAAGCAAAGACCTCCAAATCCTCCATTACAATTTCCGCTAACATCTGAGAAATGATTTAACCAACTGGAGTACTATACTGTTGCCTATAAAAAGATCCATTAAATTTAAAATAAGTCGAGTTCATAAAAAAATATCCCTTTGAAAAATTCTTTTTGACGTAATCGAGTACGTCTTAATATTTTCACGCATCTTTAAAATTTCCTGTTCAACTAATTTAAAGGGTATACTCGAAAATATTGTAGCATGTGATATCTGAGGCATGTCATAAATGCGACATGTCTCAACTGCAGCATGTTACGGGAGTGCCTACTCTTACGAGACGTTGGTAAAGAGGTACGGGCGTGACCTTACATTATTTATGTGATCAGTAACAGGGGTGCTGTGAGAAAAGCCGCTAAAATGTGTATTTCACTGTAAGAAATACCGCACGGAAGAGAAGCCGCTGTGTAAAGATGCAGCAGTTGTTACATGCCGAAGAAGAGATAAGCCGCAGATTTGACATGTCGTAGGTGTGACATACCGCAGATGTGACATTCTTCAAATGTGATATGTCGCATGTGACATGACATGTCCCATTTTTTTGTTTTGATTTGATAATAATAAAAATAAAAAAGACGAAACAAATAAAAGAGAGAGTGAAGGGGATTTGAGTTGGTTGCCTTCTAATCTTCATTCCTCTTTTTTACTTTTGCTCAAAACAAATTTCTTGCTTTTATTTTTCAGGAAAATTTTTATCTTTTTTCAAATTTCAATAGAATCATTTTGCGGCGTTGGTTTCATTTTCAGAAATGAAAGGAAATGTTCGTATTTTCAAGTACTACGAATAACCGCACACATAATTTTTGAATCTTGAAAACAAATGGTCTCAACAATTTTCAAAATACGCTCACTTTTTGAATTTTTATCCAAAATGTGTAGCTAGAGAACTTGACCTTCAGTCTTCGACACTAAAAGAGTTTACCAAAGGCCAATAGAATAGATTAATTCTTTCAAAAGTACATTCGTAAAAACCTGTTTTGCGGATTCAGAGAGTCTTAAATCGTGAATATTTGTCAAAAACGGCGGGATTAGGGGCCAACTTTTACACAAATCTAATAACTTTTCTGATGAGAATGTCAAAATAGATAAAATTTCTACAAAATATGGAATTTTCAATAGAAGAGAAAAAAGCAGTAAGCTACAAAATTGAAGACTAATAAAAGAATATTTCAAAATAAATAAATTGGAAATTTAGCATCAAAATCAGGTATAATAAAATTTAAGATTTTTAAACGGTTATTCAATTTTATGTGTTTAAATCGAGTTTTGAATTATTAAGCCCTTAAGGTACATTTAACCGCACCTAGAAATTATATTAAAGTTTAAAAAATAGTTATTTTCAGATTTTTTTAAAAAGCGCTCTTATTTTATAAATTTACGTCGACTATAAATTTAAGTTAATCTATGAGAAAATCTAACTTTTATGAACCTTAAAAACTAAAATAAATCTTAGAAACACAATAAATTATCTTACAATTTCGTTTAGCCTTTGCAAACATATACAATCATAATGTGCCTATAAAAAAGTTGCGAAGACTTTATAAAATAAAATTCAAAGATCATGATTTAATTCGTGCTTTAAAAATGTTAACTCCTGAACTTTTTAGAACCCTTTTATTCCTATTTTTTTAAAACTGGAACTTCTTAAAATTCAATCATTCAATTTTAGTATTATTAAAAAAAGGCGTGCTTTTAGATTTTAATTGTAATTGAAAAATTCTATAAAATTGTAGAAAACGCAGATTGAAAAAAATGCTTAGAAAATTAGATAGCTGAAAAATTGAAACACTGTCATGCATTAAATTAATTTTAAATTTTTATTGAAACCCCTTTTTAATTGTGAAATAAAATAAAGTATTTTATAGAAAGAAGGATTTTTACATTGTCGTCATTATGAGAAAGTAGCTCTATCTGAAAACTGACTTTCGCGTATTGCTTTAAATATTCACGTTTTGAGAACCATAAATCCAAATAAAAAAAAATGGGTTTTACGAGGGTGTCTCTATCTCTCGTTGTCGTCGTTTATGCATAAAATAACTTTTTAGAGCCTAATCGAATGGGATTGCGTTTTGGGACACATTTTTATGGACCATAAAGGAAGGTTCAGTTCGTTAACCAGGCTTTTTTCATCAACGGTTCTGGGTTTAACCACCAAAAAAGATACTACAAAATAAAAAATTTCATTTTCGTGTCATACTATGCAAGGTAAGAAAAAATTAAATGGACAAATAATGATCACTAAAAGGAGATCTATCAATTTTAGTAATAATTTTTTGATAGAACGCGTAGTTTTTGTTTGAGTCGTAAAAATTACATTCAAAATACTATATTTTTTAAAAACGACGCTAAGTAGAATTATATCTTTAATATGAAAACTGTTTCTCTAGATTATATCTACAAACTTACTTTACAGCATTTTCTAATAGAGCGCGCACGTTTTTTAATTAAGAAAACAGGAAAATGAAAATACTTATGTTTCAGTATTAACAGATATCATGAATTTGCAATAATATACATTCATTGAAATAATACATTTTTCTGGATTACTGCGAATAAATATTAATGAAAAATAAGGGACAAATATGAAAATAATCATGAAAAATAAGATTCGTACTTTAGTTTTTAATATCTCAGTAAGCAGTCACGGATCGATGTGTAGAAATTAATATAATATATATTTAATATAGCACAGTTTAATATACCAATGTAAAATAGTTCTCGTTTTAAAAAATATTTTATATTGAATCCGCGGCAAGAGAAGCGTGATGAGAATTTGTCCGTCAAAGCTTTATCAAAAGAGAATTCCCAACCAGACAATTACAATTACCGATGGTTTGAACTTAAATTTTAACATTTATATGCAAAAATGTGGGGGAAGTACAAAAAACGAACGCGAAGCGCGAGGTCAAACGGACGCGTGCCCTGGGCGCGCTCAAGCACACGAGTGACTGCGAATTTTATACTTCAACTTTCGATTGTTTCCAATTTGAATGCTGAAAAAATTAAAATAAACTGTATCCAATTTAGATGATTTAAATATTGAAATTCTCTAAATTGCTTGCAATTTTTTAATAAATTAAATAAACTAAAGAAAAGTTTCTTAGGGACAACTAGCTTTCTTGCGGAAATGGTATCAGCCGCGACAACCGCTTCGATGGTAACACTAACTAATTAGTTTTGTGCAACAACAAGTATCTGTTAAAATTCTACGTAGTTTATATTAGTAACTATAATTATCGTAAGAATAAAAGGAGTCAGATTTACGACCAAAGTAATTTTCAAAGAATGAAACCCTTGCCATATTTAGTATTTCGAAGCTGTTGGAGAAGAAGATCACAGTGTTTAATAGGGTAAAGCGCAAAAGGAAGTTTTCGAGATAGGTTTTGCACGAGGGCTCAAGATTTGCCACTACCATCCAATAAGAAGCCCTTAAAATGTTCTTTTGATCAACCAATATCTTTATGCAGTCGAACGTCAACAAATATTTGCGTAATAAACGTGGAATTGAAATATAGGGTTTGCTTAGTTCAAATGCATACAAAATCATTTTCAGCAACAGATTTAACGGAAAACTTGACAATAAAGTGGATGGTGGAGGAAGGAAATATTCATGATTAAAATTATTTTACACAATAAAACGGGATTAATTTTGTTGTGGCGAATCGCGTTCAAATAAGACAGTGACTGACGAATGTTTGGACAACGAAGCCGAAATTTCAGATGACGAATTGCCAACGATAGTGGAAATTCCGGAATTGAGTAAAAAATTGAGAAAACTGACCGAAAAATCAAACTCGATAATTGAGAGCGACGACGAAAGCGAGATTGAAAGGGAAAGCGAACGAAGAAAGACCGATAAACAGGAAGAAAAATAAGTCTATAGTGTCCAAGGATTAGGCCTCTTGGGGGAACCACGTAAAAAAACGCGCCGGTGACTATACCTCACAGGTAGTGCGGCAAATAGTCGATTTGTTAGTTTGAAAAAACATAAAAATGACATCATTTTGTTTGATTCATTACTGAAACACTTTCTTCTTACCATGACAAATGGAAAAATAGTAAATATTTATGATATATGAATTAAAACGCTTGATTTATCGTTAAATATATTGAATAATTGCTAATAATTAATAGAATAGTGCAGTTAAGGCCCGTAATGAGTATAGAAAGAGAGAGAGAGACACCAAGCCCACCACGGCACTAGCAAGCGCCACGCGATTCATCAAACTACTTTACAATTGCACGCTTAACTTTAGGTGTGGATTGGCCGGCGCCTAGTTAACTTATAGCGCCTATAACTTTTTTCCTATCCATCAAACGGACCATAATACCATAATTAGAAAAACCGCTAACAAATCGAAATATACCGGTTTCGTCTGCGTAGGACGAATAGAACTCGAACACTTAATACTTTCATTTGACCACTAATTAATGGTAAAAAAATCTCAGACTATGTATAAAGATGGAAGTCAAAATCTAATTAAACTGGAATATTACTTGGGTTAGAGGTGCTAATGTAGAGTCGCGTCAACCGATTAGCTGTATGGAGCCATCTTGATTCTAAAATGTTCCCAGGATTCCATTTTGCTAGGCTAGAGGAGAAACCTCCTTTCGAAATAACTGGCACCATTTCGAAGGGATACTTTTGATATTTGCCTAAATCAGTTATATCTGTTTGATTTAAATCTACTGGTATTTAGACTGGGTGAAAGGTTATCACGGGGAGATTTTTGTAATCCGGAAGCTGACGTCCAAGAAATCCAGTTAGTGTATCTGCATTAGATGTAGGAACATCCAAAGCTTCAATCAGATGCCGCAATAGGAGCTCATTAAAATGTAGGAGACGCATAAACCACTGAAGTGCTCTTTTCAATTTTATTTTAAAGTGTCAAATAAACCCATTGGTTTTGTTCGTCTCGTCGCAACCTGTCACAACTAATTAATCGATCCAGTTTTATTTTACTGGTATCTAAGTATTATTATCTAGGTATTAATTGCATTGCGAATGTTTACTGCTGTCTTAGCTTTTTCGACTGTCACATGTCCCACATACTTATTACTAGGGTCTTGAATGATTGATACATGCTCTTCCCTGACAGTTCTTCGACGTTTGATATATTCGTCAACAACTTCTATCAACACGGACTTATCTTGTCTGCCATCAAAAAATAATCCTTTTAAAGTCTGAAAATTCAATCTATCCTCATCTTGTATTGTTTTGCTCAACTTTTCTTTCGGTCTTCTTACTTTGCTCCTGTCAATTACTCAGGAAACATCTTTAGATGTTACAAATCCGATATCTTCTAATCAAGCACGTGCAAAGCTCCTCAATCAGAAATATTATATCTATTTTAATTCAACGATGATTCTGGTTCTGGAATTTGCCAACGAGACAGAGAATGTCTGGATCATGAACTGCATCAATATATCTATCAACTTTATCGTCAGCTGTCTTTTCATCCATATTATCACGAAGATTATCTTTGCTTTCAATAATAAAACTCCTCTGTTTAAAACGTTCACCCCTTTCCAATTTCGTTAAATTTCTTTTATCTCAGAATTTTTCTATTTTAAATTTCGTGCTCTCCAATAGTCATCTCTCGCATAATCATCATACATTATTATTTTCATGCTGAAACTTCGTATGAATGTCTATTAATTCTTTTTTGTCAAAACAAAACTTACGCCTTGACACTTTCATGTACTTATCATCAAGTAGATCAATTAATTCGCGAATTCTTCGTTTACTTACTACTGGTATAACAGCAGATTCCCATATTTCAGTAATTCTACTTAACACTATATCTCAAATATTTGCGTTAGATTGATTATAAACATTTGATTTGTCACTGTGAGGAATTCAAATCAAACAAAAAGCTCATGAATGGAAGGGAGAAGTTAGTTAAAACGGCAGGAATAAAGTATACATTGCAAGTACTTCCAGAAATCCATGGAAAGAGGTACCAGTATACTCGAACGAGAAGAAATTTTAAAAAACTGAACGGGCAATACAAGCAGAGTGAGAAGTCAAATTAATTAAACAAGATCATTTTATTCATTTTTTTATCTAAATGCTGAAAGTTATGATATATTCAATTCTTTTTTAAATCAATATATGATTTCAACTAATTTTAGATATAAAACTGTTGATGTTTAGAAAAGAACAGATATTTTAAAAATAATTGATTTAAAAATATTATTTTCATGCTAAGGAATAATTGACTGTAATTGACTTTAAAGTTTTTTCGAAAAATGGTCGTCATTTTATTAATTATTAAAATTTTTAATTTCTTCACATGATTTAAAAGGAAGTATATAGCACTACAAGCTGCCGAAGTAAAATTTAAATTTTATTATTATGTTCCCAAGTTACACCATTTTGAAGAAAAATTTCTTGAATTTTTCCACAATTCACGTAAGTCTTCAAATATCCATAAGTTCACACAAAAAACTTTGTTGGTCAAAAACAAAACATGCGTGCTTCATATCTAAGCTTGGAGAACAACATATATATCAGACATAAACAATTCCGTGGCATGTCCATCGACTCAGTGCCTGATTTCACTTGAAATCGGTCTAATTATTTGAATATAATAGAAGTTCAGAATCTACGGGAAACTTGGAGAACAAAAGATTACTTGGAAAAATTATAAAGTAAGTAAAAAATGGTTAATTCGTTAGATATGAAGCTTTCAGGATTTCATCTGAGTATAATATCCTCGTTATACCGATGATTAGTCAAAATAATGAGGAAAAATGCAGATTTAATCCAAGTGGAATTCTCGTCGAGATTCAGTATGGATTCTCGAATCTTTTTGCAACAAGCGTTTCTCGTGGATCTTCATGGGAATTTACACACTTTATGGAGAGAAAGAGTTAAGATTACTTCCGTAAAATTATGAAAATTTCACGAGTCGCTCAAATTAAGCATTTGTTACCTATATTTCTTTTTCTTGATTTAATAGGAATTCTCCAAGTTTATATACTCACATTGAGGGAAAATTTACTTTGAATGAATAATGCATTTTTTACTTTAGCAGTTGAGACTATACCAATTATAACAGTTAGTAATTCTACTGTGAGTGTATTCAGAAATATATTAATTTAATTGCAAGGCTTACTACTTTAGTAGCAAGACTTAATAATTGAATAAGTAAGTACAACCACCTGAAAATAGTCATCTCCCATAAGAAGTTGTTGCGAAAACAAGTGAAATTTTAAGTGCAACTACTACCATTCTCAGGAATAAATGTAGTGTAAACGAAAGCATTTAAGTGGCAGCATCATATATTACAAACTAAAGTAGTTGGCCCTACTGCTTTATTAGTTGTCCCAACCAACGATTTTTTCAGTATACCTTTCAATCTGCATAATTTAAAATTTGTATGTTTATGGCTCAAGAATGGAAAATAGGAAAATATAGGCAATAAGGTACGTTGAGACAAAAATAAAGTAGGAGAAATATGTGACATAGGAACTTGAATAATGTGAAATGTAAAATTTATCTAACTCCTTGTCCTTTAATTTATTATATGAAGGTCTATAAATCTATTCTATACCAGTATTTATATTAAAACGAGAATAGAATACAATATTTCAAGTCTGATGCAATTATTGCCTTCCGTTTCCGCTGTTCTTGGCATATTAAGAATATAATTTTAATTTACAAACATGCACACATCCCTGCATTAAAGTGTAAGATTCAGTATCGTGAGCGATAAATTAAAGCTTCTGTCCTCATGGAGCAGGATCCTTTTAAATATTTTCGCTCTTGCAACGTGCGAAACAAAATGTGAAAAACAGTGTTATATACAACCACAGTAGTTGTTCCATGAGTACAGTTACGAGTATAGTCGCAGAACGATAAATCACCAGGAAAGTGGACGAAAGAGCAAGAGCCAAGCAAGGAACGATCGGGAGCACTTAGCGATATAAATAACGCAGAGCGACCTCTATGTCGTCGATTGTCGAACTTCCGCCTTGAAATGGTGATAGAGGCTGGGTGCAGTGGCTGGACTTTTGAGTCCACTTACACGCGTAGTTGGAAAACATAATTCGGAAACTTCGAACTATTTGGAATCTCATACACGACCGTAAAAATTGAGATTGATTCTCCACGTATATGGGCAATTCTCAGTAACCTTTAAACTTAATATCCTTGTTATTTATTGGCGTTTTAGGATAGGAGTAAAATCAACTAAATATAAGATACGTTTATCTTTATTTATCGCTATTTATATTTATTTATTGGACTTTGATAATATGAGTAAAATAAACTAACTAGAAAATACGTTTACCTGTAACAAAAACTACATCTGACAATAGTTTGCATTCATAAACTTGTAATTTTTACTTCAACATGACGAAAAAATTCATTTTGAAAAAGATTGTTTGCTGGTGTAACGATATCAAAAGTTAAAATGTTTCCAAAGTTTGCAGTTTCTTGGGAATGTATACTCTCGAAATCTGAATCAGCGATAAGTATACCGCTAATTCAAATCATCGGTTATACTCTGCTAAAACAGTGAAATTACTTGCTGATCATTGAAATTCCACTGATTAACAACTAAATTTCGCTGATTTTGCCAGCGTATATACGCTTATTTGAATTATCGGTATACTTATCGGTGATTTAGATTTAGAGAGTAACCTGTCATTCTGACGATCGTTCGAAATGTTCGAATACTGATATACGAAACATGAGAAACTATTTACAGGCCCCGATTATTCACTATTTGAAATTCTACATTTTCGAATACGTAAGGGGCTATTTCAAAAATACACTTACTATGGAAAAAAACGTTAAATGGGGATGGGATGAAATGTCAGCAAAAAGCGTATTTTTTTAACGGCCTGTTCTACTTTGAATAAGATACTGTATAAAAATGCTAAGGAAGAAATTCTCGTGAGAATAAGATCTTGTAGAGTTTATATACAGAGTGAACAACATGGTGATAAATTAAAAGTGGGTAGCGTTTTTGGCTAGTATTAAAATAAATAGTTAATAAATTCAATATCAAGATATATAAATGAAAATAATGCAAATTACCGTTGCAATTCAATTGTTTACTATTTATATAAAATCCATATTCTCTACATTATAAATTTATATAATAAGTATTGGGTTTTCGAATGAATTTTATGAATAAAAGTTGTTTAGTTTCATGACATATATATTATTTGTTCTATGGATATTTACGATCAAATATCAGTATCACTACCTAAGAGATTTTCTGCTTTGCCACATAAAACTATGCAAAAGGCCAACCCATAACAAAGCTGTGCAGTTCTCGCCTTTACACATCAGAGTGCATACTGAAGAAGGTCGACATTCCTATACCGACAATTTGAATGCACTCAAATTATTGCCCTACAGTCTAATTTTATGTTTATAATAGGTGCAACTGCGTTTCAAATTATAGCATTTTTGTTATTTTTTGCCATATAGGTCTGTATAACATGGCCAAGACCTTTAATTTGCCTAGAATTATCCTAGCTAGGGGAAATGGAAAGCACGCTGGGAAGTTTTTTAGAACGAATTTGGTCCTTACGAGACCTAACACATCACAATATGACACACGTAAGTTTATTCTACCGGTAACAGGTATTATCAAAATAATGCCCAGAATATCCCTAGGTTTCTCCCTATTACCTGCATCTGGGGTAAAATTGAGACGTATACGAGGAATTCTAAGCCCAGATTCGGATTTAGCGACTCAAAATACATAATGATGACCTTACCACTTATCTCGAGCAGACAACTTTTTTGTGGGCCTGTGTAATTAATAAATACCGTTAAAAAATTGCCAGATTCGAGAGTGATATGGAAATCGAAAAATAGTTTAATCAGCCTATAAAAAATACTTAGAATGTAAAAATTATATTCAAAAAATAATGAAGAACATGTGTACAATATTTTACTTTAAAGCCTTAATTCAAAAAAACTGAGACAGGATATTATCTCGAAATTGAATTTTATAAACAGGTTCTGAATGTTAATCTTATACGTCATACAAAATTCCCCAATAAATAAAATATTAGAGACGGGCGGTTTCGAAAATAAATAAATTAAAAATATTTTTGTATGCTTACATTCATAAATTAATTCGAAATATGAAATGATGTGGCTTTTCTGCCTCTCTAACCAATACTTTATTGATCAGGATTTAAATGTTGCTCTTTTAGCAGTGTATATAAGCTGATTGGAATTAGCGGTATACTTATCGCTGATTTAGATTTAGAGAGTATATTCTCCGTAATAAGTAAGTAAAGTGCGTTTTCTTGCTAAAATAATTAATTAAGGGGCCCTGACGAACATTCCCAATTTTACAAAAATAAACATGAAGCGCCCAGCAAATATTTTGAAAAAAGTACAAAAAATCGTGTTTGCGTAGAATGATTTACCCCATTGCAATCCAGAGTAAACTATTCAACAGAAAAATTAAACTAGAGTAGATTCCGTGGAAGGTAAAAAAATGTAACCATTTATCTCTATTAAGCGCGGTTAAGTGGCTAAAACCCTAATTCTGACGTTTGTATTTGCACTTTAGACAAAATTTACGAAAGAAAATGTTCTTGCCTTCTGAAGTTGACCACTTTTGACCTATTTTTCAGGGAAAATCACTTGTGTTCAATTTTTTCAAAATACTTTGTTTGTGGGTAAAGCTAGATTAATGAAGCTAGAAAAAGCTTGTAGTGCAGAGAATTATGCGTACACCTAACACAAAAATCTTCTAGCCTTCAAAGATGGAGAGTTTATGTTATTTTCAGCCAAAAATGATTTTCTAAAAGCTCGTTTCGCACATGCCCTGCGGCCGTATTTTAGCATTTTGGTGGCAGATATGCATCTGTGGTTCATTAGGAATACGCTTTCCATCATTTTTCGTTAACAAAAAATTCTTTTTACCCATTATATTGTTATTGAAGGGATTAGGGTGAAAATATCTAGGTCAGTTACACCAGCCCCCCCCCCACTCATAATTTTAGGGGTTTATTTAGCCTACTGAATTGCGCCGCAAATGCGCTCATATGCGCCACCA
>JAAAKG020136189.1:0-11367 GCA_010014905.2 Druon quercuslanigerum
AACGTTGCCATTTTTAAAAATTAAAACTACTGTCTCTCATTCTTGGACCTTACAAACCGGAAACTATATATAATATAAAATAAAAATGAGTCCGAAAAGAGATAAGTAAAATTCTCGTTCTAGCTGCAGCCAGATTTTTGTTGCAAACGCTTACATTCGTCAGAACATTTGGTTCGAGAATTAAAAAACTGCAGAAGACTAAAATACTCAAGTTTATTCTGCTCGAAAGTAGTTAATCGCAGTGAAAAAGCTACTGAGCGATAATCACGGACGGCAAACAAGAAACTGATTTATAAAAATTTGATCGCAATGTATGTAAAGCAACTAAACTATTTTTTTCAAAAACTATATTTAAGCTGTCAGGGTTAAATTTGATAGGATTTATAAATGTTTTTACAGAATATTATTATCTCTTGAGAAAAGGGGGGAAATATTAAAGTTTTATCTTTTTCATGGATTTTTATGAAGAATCAACTTAGGAAATTTATAACTTGTCTTTTCAGAGAACACTTATCAGAGAATATTTTTATAAAATATATAAAAGCGAATTACACTTATCCGCTGAGGTGATACAGGAAAGTCATGAATAGCCAAATGATCGGCGCTAACGCCGCACAGTTTTTATTCAAAAATGCCCAAAGAATACAAATAATTTACTTTATATTATTATCATTACCTGCAATCGCCAGATCGACTTCTGGTATTCCTTGAAATAATAAATATTTTATAATATTTTATAAAATATAATATTTTAGATTTTAATAAACAAATTAGATCAACAAATTCCAAATTTTTCCCTCTTACTTTTACTTTTACTTTTTTCTGCATTCATTACCAATCCCGTTTTTCTGCAATGAATCTTTGCAAAACCGGGGGTTTGCCTACTACGTCGTTGGGTCATTGTCAACAGATTTTCCATTGAATAAATCTTAGCATGCAGTGTTATGATTCATTTAAATCTATTACGAATAAAACCCCGACTTTTTCCAAGTCAAATTGCCAAAATTTCTAATTTGTTTATTTACATTGCTTATAAACATTTCAGTTATATTTTGCTAAATATTATCAAAGATACATTTTAAAGGAAAATCCGTGGCGATGGTAGCGATTAAAGCAAATTAAAATTTGATAAATTTGTTATTTTAAGGAATACCTGAAGTCGTTCTGGCGCATAAAGGAAATTATAGTTTAAAAATATCTCAAATTTTAATATTTTTCCACAAGAATTATTTACAACAAATGTTATTATAAAATTTTCAATTGGTTTTGTAATTAAATGTCATTCCTACACTAAGATGAAGCACTTTTAGCAAATAGACATTTTTTTACCGATAATAAGACTATTTACTAATTTTTTTGGAAGTCTGTTTATAACAAATAAATGGAATAATTAACCAATTATTTGTATTTTATAAGTTCCTAAGCACTCATGTAAGATAGCATAAAGTTTGCCTAATCAGTTGTTGAGGCGTAAAAATTATTATGCACAAAATTTTAGTTATTCCATGCTTTGAGTGAAAAAATGATTGATAAACAGATAAACTAGATAGATTTGCCCTTCGGATTTCACCAAACCCCGATAGACCTGGAATCGCAAGCAAAAACTCCATTGTCCGCATCCTTTTGTCACCTGGAGTTCACTCGTCTTTCATTTGGGCTGAAGACAGCCCCGTCCATCTTCCAAAGGCTAATGGAACGTATCCTGTCTGGACTTTAAAGTATCGAACTCTTTATGTAACTGGACGATACTGTCGTTTACAGAAAATCCCGAGAAGACCAAGCAAGTAAACTCAGAGCTCTCTTAGGTCAGTTAAATAAGGCCGGATTGGCCTTTTAACCTGAAGAATGTTATTTTTCCAAAACAGATAACTCGTCTCTGTCACGTTATTTTAAAGGGCGGCGTTATGTCGAACCCTAGAAAAGTTGAAGCTGTAAAATATTTCTCAATTCCTTAACGAATGAAAAATATAAAATAAATCTTTGGGATAATTGATTATTATCAAAAATTATTGCACATTTTGCAAGAACCGCCAACCCGCTTAATTTTACTCTGAAACACTTCTCCAATATTACGAATATTCGAAACGGTTTATCCTTAAGACGGATTCATCTAATTATGCATTAGGAGCTACCTTGAAGCAAGGCGACATCGGGTAGGACTTCCCCAACTATGATGCATCTCTTGCCTTAAAAGATGCAGACACTAAGCATTTCACAACTGAAAAGGAACTTCTATAAACGAGGAATTTTCTCTATGCACGGCGTCTCAAAGTAAATAGACCAAAGGCGTCGCTGGAAAATACTAGGGACCCCGTATCTGTTAACTGCACCATTGCCATGAAAGACGCGCAAACTGTGGGATTAAGGTACTTGAACCCCGGCGACCCTAATAGAAATAGTAATGATAAACAAGATTCATTTTATAAGTAGCAAGATTACTACTACTACTCCCTCGCAGGGAGTAGACTTCGTGCTTTAATTTGCTCCGAAGAAATTATCTTTACAGAAAAATCAGGATGTTTACGGAAAATAAATTAGTGAAAGGTAAACATCGCAAACCGATGCAAATTACTACTACCACTATTGCCTCATCCCTGGTAGAACAACTTGTTTCCTAATACAGTTAACCACGTACGATTCTCTCCAATCAAAGAACCTATTTGACATCGACCGCGTTTCATCCCCATTCTTTAGGTTCATTAGAATGAAGCCACAAAATCTTAGTTCAGTATCTTCAACAATATGGTGATAAACAAGGCTGAAATGAACGACTGCGTTTTGCAATTTTATAATATAGTATCACAGTGCGTGAAAGTACCTTTTTTGCACCTTATACTCTCGTATTTGGTAAGGAAGTCAATATCTTAACCAGTTTTGCAAAAGAAGCTCCTCATCTTACTCATTTTACCTTTTAGGTCCATTAGAAGTTTAAGTCCTCTGCGGGCGTTAAACTTAAGCTTGGTGATTCTTTTTCTGCCTAAATGCCCCACGGTATTTGGTTCATTGCACCCCGATTGTTTGTTGATGGGTTTGAGTTAAATAGCATCGCTGCCGTTCCACCTCCATTTCCGCATGCTTCGTACACAATTTTTCAAAAATGCTGACGAATACATGTACCTCTCTGGTGGTGTTCCTTTGTTGGATCTTTTAGATCTTCTTGGCGATCTGGACTCTGCCTGCTGACTTGATATCTGTGGTAAATCTTCAACTGGAAATTTTGCACGATCTGTATCTGAAGCGAGATCTTGATTTATCACTTTAATCGCTGTTTTATTTTCCTTTTTAGTGAAAACTGCTTCATACGTGATGGCCTTTTCTTCGATGCTACTCTCTTCCGTTCTTGCTTCGATGTCTTTGTTTCCTTGTGTATTAGAATCTCTCGCTGAATCCTCATCATCGTTTCCTTTTCCTTTTTCCTTTTAAGACTGTTCTGTAGATTAACTACCTCTACGTTTACGAATTTTCTTCTTTCGCTCGCCGGACCTATCCATTCAGTAATGTATTGCCCTTACCGTGTTGAATAGTTTTAACTTGTGAAGTTGGGATGATACTAAAACTTCAGTCGTCTTTACTTGGCCGTCCTTAAAACTAACGCCTTCCTTACGGACAATAAGCTTGAGCTTAGTGTGGATACGTATAACACGTTTTTGACTTTTACGGTCACTTCTTGTCGTTTAACTATAAATTTTATAGTTTCTGATCCGAACCCCTGAATTTCAGTAAATTCTTTATCATCTGCGAAACTAACCATATCTTTCTTTTCCGAGTCGAGTTCCTCAAAGAAATCTTTATGATTTGTCATGTCGTTTGTTGCTCAGGAATCCATATTCCAAACCTTCTTTCCTTCTTCGCCCTTAACTTTTCTAGCTTTGGACAGTCCCTTTTTTTATAATGTCCTATCTTTTTACAGAAAAAGCATTTCTTTTGAATATTTATGCGTGCTTGAGCCTTCATCGCAGCTTCTCCTTGGTGTCCGGTCATATTTTTAAAGGATTCTCGCCCGCATATCCCCTCTTAGCGAGTCTTTCGCGTGGGTGGAAATGTCGCGCATGCGCACTACGTTACACCTGCATGATGGTCCTAGTATACGGCCTGGTATAAATGGTTGCACAATGCAAGGAGTCATACACGTATACCTTATAGACTTAAATATACAATTTCATGAAATTGTAACAACAATATATAATTTTCAACCGCCATACTGGATCTGTTATATTAAATTTCGTTATTTTGACTTTTGATTTATAATCAAAAACTTCTAAAATTCTGTTTTGGAATTTGTAACTTTGACTTCTGACTGACGATCAGAATTCTTGAAAACCTGTCATTACGACGTAATGAAATAAAGAAAATCCATGTTAAATTTTATCATTTTGACTTTAAACTCACGATAAGGAACTTAAAAAGCCCTAGATACAATACAATATCATTTTACATAGAATATAAATTTTCTAATCCCACTGTTTAAAAGTTTTTTTCTAAAATTATGACAGTAAAGCACTTATATCAAAGCAAAATTTAGTAAATTTGCAAAATTTTAGAAGTATTTGTTTGGAAATTATAAATGCAGTTGAGTTCCACCAGAAACATTTATTTTTAATAAAATATTTTAATAGGCAACCAAAATAAAACAATTTTCAACCAAAGAATGGGCTTTCGAACTTAAACGGATTAATTTTATATCAAAACAGTATATTTAAAAAAATACATGTATTTAAACCGCGTAGCTGATTTTTTAATTTAAAAAAATTGTTTCAAAAATGAAAACATAAGTTATAAAAACCAAAAATGGAATGCTTAAGTTTTGAGTATGAAAATTAATTCTCAAGAAGAAAAACGCAATATTAATTAAATCTTTCAATTTTCAACAGAAGGTCTTAGAAATAATTAATCTTTTACAATCAAAAACGGATTTTTAACAAAGTATATATACTTTGAACCAAACAAGAATTAAATGAAAATCAAAAACTGTTAAACTTTCTACCAAAAAAGACGATATTGAAAGAAAATAGTTGCTTTTTTAACTAAAAATTATGTAGGTAATTTTGCAGCTACAAAATTAATTTTGAAGGAAAATAAATGATATTGCAAAAAAAAGTTGAAGTTTTCACAACGGAAATCCAGTTTTGACAAAAAACACAATTTTACCAAAAAAGTGTAACATTCAACCATGTGGTTAAAGTTTCAATCTAAAAGTTGACTGTTTAACCAAGAAGATTAATTTTCTACCAAAAGCCCAATTTTCTATTTCAAATATTAGCACGTGCTACTGGGCACTTCAAAATCTTCTTTATTTAACATGGGAAAATTTGGGATTTTCTAAAAATTGAACTCATACTCAAGGGTTTCATCGAAACGCTTTAAGTTTTTAAGGAATTAAAAAGGATCACCGACGAAATAAAATAGTACTGACAGATTTTATTTTTAATCCACCCTCCCCCTCCTCAGTGCCCAAATATGACCCAAAAATACTAAAACCACATTTTTACGCATTATTGTTCATTTTTAGCAATTTCCGTCGTCTTTTTTTGTAAAAAGTAATTACTAATAGAGAATTTAAATCTTCTGTATGATTACTGGAAAATTTTGTAATTGTTTATATAAATGTAACTTATTTAATCGGTTATTTTTTCTTAAAAATTTAGAAAATAATCCTATTTTCTTAATTAAATATAACAGTCATTGTTTGTACTAGTACATTTTTTACAAAACATTGCGTGATTATTGAAGCAATTAATTATAGTTTATTTTCAATATATATGAAAATTGAGCCCATAAAATCAACTTTTTTTCTTCCATTGGTAGCCAATGCTACTTTTTATGGAAGAATTACATATTTTGATACATTTCTTCTATAATTTAACACATTTCTATTTGTCTAAATTATTTATATTTATTCAGGGAGTTTTCTTTATAAAACTTTAAAAATATATTGTAAAATGGAAGAGATACAATTATTTTTATGATAATTTTGCCAAATTTTCAACTCGACGTGGATAAAAACTATTGTCCTATTAAAAATAATTAGTTGAAAGTGGAACTGCTGTCTTAAAGTTCCATTTCTTGGTTGACTATTTACCAATTGAGTTAAAATTCTTCACTTTGGTTCAAAATTCAATTCTTTAACTTGAAAATTAATTTTTGTGTCAATAAATAATTTTTTAACTACAAAAATACTTTTTCACTTTTGCTGTTGAAAATTTAATTACTAGAGGTTCAAAATTGTATTAGATGTTGAACAAATTTGGTTAGAATTTTATTTATTGTGTTAAAAATTTACTGCTTTGGTTAAAAATGAGTTTTTTTCATTTAAAATTAATTTTTTAATTTAAAAATTTAAATTTAAATTTTATTTAATTTTGCAAAAAACTGATTTCTTTGACTAAAAATTAGGATTTTCTACTTTTTGCTGTAAATCTATCATTGTTAATTGAAAATTCATCTATCTTGTTCCAAAGTTATATTTTTCGAGTTTCCTAGCCCCGGGCTGAAGGCCTTATATTTTGGGCTGGATGTCCGTCCGTCCAGCATAATTTTTTATAATTAACTTTTCTTTAAATTCAAAATTAAATACATTTTTTCTCAATTTTTTATATACATTTAATCTTTTCTATAGAAAATTTATGTCTTTAATTGAAAATTTAACTATTTATTTAAAAATTCATTTTACTTGGTTAAAAACCTGTTATTGTCAAGTTTAATATACCTCATTATTATTTTAAAAACTTTTTTTTTAAATAAATTAATTGTGTGTAAACAATTTTTTAATCAAAAAATATAAAAAATAATCGTATTTTCCGAATGAAATGTAATATTTAGTCATTGTTTAGAATAGTAAATATTTGACAAAATATTATGTGATATTTTAACAATGCATTATTGTTTATTTTTTAAATATTTACAATTTGAGCGATATATGTACACAAAGAATATTTTAACCATGTTTTAAATTTTTAAATAAAGTGAAATTTTCTAAACAATTATTTCTTGTCAGAAATATTTTCACAATAAAAATTCATGAATTAAACGTAATATGGAATGATTTTCAGCAGTATTAAATTCTGTTAAAAGTTATTTCATTGTTTTTGTAATTATTTTTTTTCTTCCTTTGAAGTGAGTATGAATTGTTTGCAAATATATTTTTTTAACAATGCCACGATGTTTATAACAGAATTTACTATTTTTAATATAATATTTAATTCAGAAAATACGACTTTCAAAATATTTTGGAAAAACGATTATTAAAAAAAAATTATATTTGTTAAAACAATTAAAACTAGTTAATATATAAATTCTATACCCTATAAATTAATAAATCATTACACATATCTCTAATAGATTAAAGTAAAGTAAATCATATTTACTTTTATTTATTTTCTCGATGGAGCAACATGAATTTGACTTATTATGTTTAAACGCCTTAGAGATATTTTTTGAGAACTAAAGAGCATTAGATTCCTAACAGGCATAAGAAACAATAAAATGCATTTTTTACAGTTCATAGTTTATTTATAATTTAAAATTGTGCATTTAAAAAAAAATATTTCCAATCTCAGCTTTAACGATCAGATATATTAGAAATGAACTTAAATTCTAATCTGAATATACAAACAAGGAAAAAAATTTGTTTATTGTACAATTTTATTATTCTAAATAAATTTTAATTACACGAGTCATTTTGATACTTTTTTCATTATAAAAATTATGTGCTATCTATTACTTATCAAACTGGCTTCTCACTAACCTCTGTCTCACTAATCTTTATAGAAATTTGTTAAAACCTAACATTTAGATTTTTGATAAATAAATTAAGATAATGAATGCAAAATTTTCATCCTATTTTCTTGGAAAATTTAGTCTTACATTTCTTACATATTAAGCTAGCTTACTAGTTTTACTTAAATGCAGAATATTATCAAAATTGTTATGGCGTCGTTTACCCGGAAAATTAAATTTTTAAATTTATTTTTCATTTTTTAGGATATAAACGAAAACTACATTTTTTGAAAGAAAATATAAATACAAATTTGTTAGCAAATTCTTGTGTGAATAACTTTTTTCTGATTTTTTTTTACTCTGAATATTGTTCTTTACGAATATAACAAAAACAACGTATCTTATAATGAAGTGCTTAGTTGAAAGTGGAACTTCTTTATTAAAATTCGATTGTTTTTGTTGAAAATTTCTAAAAAATTAATCTCTTTGGTTCAAAATTCAATTTTTTGACTTAAAAATTAATTTTTTTATTGAGAATTTATTTTTTAATCAAAATTTGATTTTACGATATGTTTGTACTCATCCTTCTTTGGTTAAAAATTTTACTCATTATTTGAAAATTCCAGTTTTTTATTGAAACTTTGTCTTTTGTGGTGTAAATTCACTTTTTTGCTTGAAATTTAAACTACTAGATGATTTTCATATCACTAAAGATTAAAATAGTTAGTTAAAAATTAACGCATTAAAAAAAAATCAGAACATTCATCTCATTGGTGAAAAATTTACGTTTTTGGTTGTAAATAAGTTTTTCATTGAAAATTAATTTTTTAAACTAAAAATTTAACTTTTTTACAAAGCATAATATGCTACGTAAACCTTTGTAGTAGGAACTCGGTTGAAAATTATTTTTTTAAATTGAAAATTAATTATGTACACTAAAGATTTACCAAAAAATTTGTTTCTTTAACTATTTTGTTGAAAATTTATTTTATTTGCGAGACTTATTCCTCTGCCTAAATATAACTTTATTCTATTTATTGTTAAAAATGGATCTTTACTACTTAAAAAATACCATAAATATTTTTGAAAATTTGTATTTTTGATAGAAAATTAACCTTTGGTGGAAAGTTCAACTATTAGGTTGAAGATTCTATTAAAAATTTAAAAAATTCTTTAAAAATGTATATATTTTGTTAAATATTATTAGAGTTTCTTAGAATGTTATTCTACCTTGGTTTAAAATTAGATTTTAATAATAAAAATTAGTTTTATTGACTAAAAATTTCACGATTCCATTTTTGTCGAATTTTATTTTTATAGACCTTTCATCTTTTTGGTTGAAAGTTCATCTTTTTGGTTCAAAACCTAACTGTTTCGTTGAAAATTTCTTTTATTTAATTAAAAAATCAATATTTTAATTGAAAATTAAATTTATTTCATTCAATGTTGATAAATGATCTTTTTTAGTTAAAAATCCTTCTGAGATTAAAATTCAATAGTCATGTTTAAAATTGATTAATTTTTGTGTATGAAATGCACGATTTAAATTATTAAATACTTTATTTGGTTAAAGATTTAACCAATTTTGTTGAAATTTCATGTTTTTTTCTAAAAAATTAATTTTCTTTGCTAAAAATATAGATCTTCCATTTTTGATAGATAATTGTTATTTTTCAGTTAAATATTGACTTACTCTGTGGAAAACTTTTTATTTTAGACGAAAATTCAATTCTTTAGGTAGGAAAAGCATATTTTTGTGTTGTTAATTAATCTTTTCGGATGATATTTTTTTCTTTATTGATTGAAAAATCTTTCATATTTGAAAATTCAAGTTTTTGGTTAGGAATTCGTACTTTTTGGTTTCAAATCAATTATTTTAACTAACAATTTTATTATAAAAATTTGCAATAATGGCAATACTTTCAAGATTTTCGTGACACATCTATTTTTTAAAGAAAGATAACTAGCACTTTTTTTAGATTCGATTAACGAAGAGTGAGGCATCAAATATTAATATAAAAAATTATTAATTCGACTAGTCGAGATATTTCCAATAATTATTATTTTGAATAATGGAATACTAATTGCTGGGTAAAAAATTTTTTTTTAACTGTTCATGATAATTTTTAAAAGCTATAAACAAAAAAAGTTAAAAATAGGAAAGGTTGATCAGAAGCCTAAATAGTGTTACATTTTAATCTTCTTGAAACAATAATAATAATTGAAAAATTCTTATCGTGACCGATTCTATTTCCATTTAAAACACGTAGCCTTCGGCTTGTTTAAGCAAAGTATGCTTTACTTTTCACAGAGTTCTCTTTTTTATTTATAACTCTTTCATAAGTATCATAAAATAATATTCTGGATACAATTCTAACATTTTTAAATTTATTTATTAATTAAAAAATAGAATTTGGTACTATAAAATATGAATTTTTAACAGAATACTTCAAAAAAGTAATTAAATTTTCGAACAAAATATGTAATAATTTATATTCAAACCAAAAGAGATGAAATTTCATTTTAAGAAAGTGAATTTTAAAACCGAAAAGACGAATTTTGTGCTAAAGAAATTCAAACACGAAAGAAAAAAACTATTCATCTAAATTCTTGAACCTTTAAGTCAAAAGACAAATTTTCTGTTTAGAAAATTAATATTCAACCAAAAATGTAAATTTTTAGCAAAATAATTGATTTTCAACAAAATAGTTAATTTATTAACCAAAGAGATAAACCTTCAATAAAAAAATCAAGAAGTAGTTTAGCTATCACCTATGTAATTGAATTTTTAATTAAAAAGTGTTAGTTTTAAACAAAATAATTCAACTATCAACCAGACAGATGAATTTTCCAATAAAAATATGTATCATTGATAAAAAAATAATTTCTCAAAAAAGTGTTTTACCCAAAATTTTCAAACGAAATAGTTGAATCGTCAAGAAAAGAAGATTCATTTTTTGAATCGAAAATTTGATTAGGGAAAAATTAGAGAATTTTTAAGGTGAAGATTTGATTTACACCTGGTTTCATATTCTTTTTAGTAATTTAATTTCCTTATATTTATATTTTTTTTTGCAGTTGATTCCTCTAGAAGGTTATCTTTTTAATTGTAAATATTATTATTTTTTTGAAAACTCATAAATTTTGATAATAAGCCAGTCTTTTTGTATGGAAATTCAACTATTCTTATGAAAACAGGTTTTTTAGTTTAATAATTCGTTTAAAATTTGGTTTACAACTAATATTTTGGTATTGAAAAGTCAAACTGAAATCTTTCTTGGATAAAAAATTAACTTTTTTGTCAAAAATTTCTCCTTTTAGTTTAAAAATCCATCTATTTAAGGAAAAATTGCATCTTTAGTGGATAATAATATAATCTTTTGGTTAAAAATTAATTAATTTTGTTGAAAAGTCATTCTTTTTAAATGAAAATTAAACTCTTTTCAAGAAAATGAACTTTTCATTTCGAAGTCATATTTCGGCGTTGAAAAGTGAAACTCAAATCTTTCTTAGATAGAAATGAAATTTTTTGATTTGTCTTTTATAGAATTATTTCTGGAAACCATAAATAACGTGCAATAAGCGGGGGGGGGGGGGGGGCCAGAAAAATTTTTATTTTTAATTAGGGACATACTTTAAGTTTGGCCCACA
>JAAAKG020136190.1:0-13281 GCA_010014905.2 Druon quercuslanigerum
TAATTACAAATATCCTTATGACCCGAATGCCAATATAAACAAATTTTCAAAATAAAATTGAATAATTGGGTCAATTATATACGACATTTTTCAAAAAAACAGTAAAGATGTCACTAAATTTATTCATATTTGTTAATTCTGGTTAGTTCAAAGTTTTCTTTAGTACTTTAAAATGTATTTTTTTTTTGTAATCCAGGAAAACTGCATTGAATCCAAAGTTTTGGTTGAAAAGGATTGTTTTAGAATATTTAGATTTACCCTATATTTCTCAATTGTATAATTCAAAAAATAACAACTATGCACATTGTATTTAATTTTCGAAATACGCCAATTTCCGGTTGTCGGGAAATTGTCAGTTTCGGATATTTAGCAATGCGGAATTTTTCTCTCCCGAATTTCATGCAATTTTATAATTTCCGAAATTTTTGCTTCAATACATTTTCTTTTTCAGGTATTTTACAGCCCTCGCATAAAACTCCCGAAAAATGAATTAGAATTATAATAATTTTTTTAAATAACATACTGTTATTTTATAAAGTACAAAATAAGAAATGATAAATATTAAATTTATTTGATAAAATATTTTTTATTTAACGTATTATTTTATATTTTATTAGTTTTTAATTCCATTAACAAAAACATTCAACCGGAAACCGTTCATCCAATATTCTATTGATGCAATGTAATTAATTCAGTTTCGACAATGACACATTTTCGTGAATAAACACCACATTTTTGAAAACAACATATTTTTGTTATACGAAGGCGACATTATTTCTGATGGCGTAATTTTATTTTTTTCGTAATTTCTTATCACTTTAAATTATTCGATAAAAGTAATTATAACAATAATTAACATTACAATAATTATATTATGATAAATAATATAATAAATGTTCTTATAATTAACGTAAAAAAATGAGCAATTATAATAATATTTATTATAATATTCATTATAATTTTTGGTTTAATTTATAATTTAATAGTGTAATTTTCAAACTAAAAAATTGTTTTTTACGAAACAGTAGAATTACCCAAAGAAAAAGTAAATCATTTTGTAATAAAAATATAAATTTAGTTAGCAGAGTATATTAACTTTGATCAACAAATTTCAGTTATAACTATAAAATTAATTTTCGACTAAATTGAGGTATCTTCAGTTGAATTTTTAACTCTTTAAATTAATCTTTTTGAACGAAAATTGATTTCTTTCATTGAAAATTTTACCGGTCTGATACAATGTTTTCTTAAATAACTCTTTGCATCATATTTTATATCATCCCTTCAACATTTTTTCAGTTTTTTAATGAATTGATTCAATTCTCAGAATTATATTTGGAAAACATTCAATCTTTGCAGTTTTAAAATTGCCGTATTTTTGAAGTCTCAAATTAAAATCATTCAATTTAGAGATTCTTCAATTCGATATAAAATTTTTCAACTATTTTTGATTTAAAGTGTGTAATTTTCGAAACAAATAAAAGTTAAATTTCGGCTAAATTTAATATTGTAACTAAATATACAAGTATTCCATTTTGATACTAAAAGAGAATCCTTTTTCTATTAATAATAAATTATTTCGTTGAAAATTCATAGGTTTTGTAAAAGTGGATGTTTTTTTTATTAATTTAATCTTCTGTGTGAAACATTTATCTTTTTGTTTTACACCGAATTTCTTTAAAAAATTAAAGTAAAAAAATTTAACTTAATTGTTAAATATAGATATATTGTAACTATTTATTTTGTTTATTGAAATTTCATGTACTTAGTTAACAATTCGTCTTTTTCTGGTAAAAAATTAGTCTATTTCGTTGAAAAATATTTTTTTGCATCGAACATGCATTTGTTTAGTTCAAAATGTAACCATTTCAATAAAACTTCATGTATTATTTTGAAAGTTAATCTTTTTAAGTATTAAATTAATATTTTTGTTTGTAGATTTATCTTTTTCATTAAGAAGTCACCTTTTGTCGTGAGAAATTAAAATATTGGGTTAAAAATGTATTTTTTCATTTAGAAATAACTTTCAAACCAATTAAAATTCAACTATTGTTTTTAACAATTTGTTGCTTTTGTTTAACTATTGTTTATTGTTGTAATACGAATATTATAAAATTTATACTCGTGAAAAAAAGATCCTCATGTTAATTATTATTATGTTTTGTAGCCCTAGAAAAAGTGATACACATATATAATTTAATTAATATTTATTTAGTTAATAATTTAAAACATTCTTTGATTATAAAATAATCCTGAACTACTTAGGTTGTCGGAACGTCTCAAAAAGAAAGAACTCACGACTCATTTATGGAAATAATGAAATTTTATTTCACAAAAAAGATTTATATTTCTAATTACTTAAATCAGATATTTTATTATCATGAATCATGAACCATGAATATTCAACAAAACAACTTAATAGTTAAATTCATAATTAAAAAGGTTCTTTTTTAAGAAAAAATCTAATGTTAAAAATCAATATTCAATAAAAAACGAATTGTTAAAAAAAAGAATTACATTTTCAACCTTAAAGACAAATGTTAACCCAAAAAATTAATTTTATGAAAAAGGGTAATTTTTAACAATATACATGAATTTTTAACAAAAAATATTATAGTTGTATTTTTAGTTAGGAAAATGAATTTTCAACTTTAAAAAACGAACTTTTTAACAAAAAAGATTAATTTTTGTAGCAAGATATTGAACACTTTACCACAAAGTATGATTTTTTAATGAAATACATGCATTTTTCATTAAAAAAGATTCTTTCTTAACCAAAAATGAAATAGTTACATTTTAAGTTTAATTTTATTTTTTTAAGTAAAATGATGCAATTAAAAAATTTTTTCTAGGATTAAAATGATGAATCATCATGAAAAATGTATTTTGAATAAAGATGAAGACACATTTTCTAAAAAAAAAATACATTTGGAAGAAATAATGTAAATTTTTATTCATATTCGTATCTGCATGTTTGGAAAAGGATATAATTTTTGTTATGTTAATGGAAAACTAAATCAAATTGACTGATTAACATTATTTTTATTTTCCTAATGGTTTTTGTTGATACCTTATTTCTTCCTATTTAATATGTAAAACCATACAATAAGATGTGACCGTAAAAGTTTTATAATCATTGAAAAAAATTAGAAATATATTACTTACAAATTAATAATTAAAATAATAATTAATAATATTTGATAATAATAATTAATAAATTATAAATTACACCAGTTTCCGTCAGACGTTTTTTTTTTATTTCTCTAAAATTCGATTATACCGGATTTTATAAGTTTCAATCTTTTTCTTGCATCATTATTTCATTTTTCTTTTTAATTATTTAACTGCTTGCCACCGATTCATTTCAGCAATTCATAGTTACATTTTTAATTTACAAAAAAAAATTTTAACTTAGAATGACAAAATTATTTTTATTCCAAACCGCGTTGTTTTTAAAATTGTATTGTTCAATATGACCTAGTGATCCGGCTTGCAAGGTTGGTAAACCAAAATTCTATTTTCATTTATTTCGAAACGTAGAAAATTTCATTCACAAAAAGATGGAATTTAACAGGTTCAAAGCTTTCAAAATTAAAAGTTTTTATATTGAATTGAAGAAATTCTGCATTGAATGACTTGAGTTTAAAACTTCCAAAACAGCGCAATTTGAAAACGATAAGGATTTAATATTTTCTGTGTAAAATTCTGAAAAACGGATAACTTAACATTTAAGAAAATTTAAATTTTATTATTTTAAGTTGAAAGCGTTTAAAATACAATAAATTAAAAACTAAAAGAATTTTTTAATCAACATGCATACTATCTTTATGCATGTATGAAAGCATGCAAGTCATCGTGCTCACAACGATGACTTCTGAAAGAACTACTCGGAAACTCAAAAAACTAAAAAAAATTTAAAATTTTAAGCCACACAACGCACGATATGAAAAAAGCAAGAAATAAAAAATTTCAAGAGAATAATTTATAACAAATTGCACGAAAGTATTAAAAATTTCAATTCGAGAAATTAATTTTCGTCCAAAAAGATAAATTCAAAAAGTCGAAAATTCAATTAAGGATTCCTCAATTTAGTTAAAAATTCATTTTCTACTTAAAATTTGAATTAATATACTTTACCGCAATATTTATATTTTAATAAAAAATTGATAATTATTTTTTTCAAAATGCTACTGATTGGTAAAAATTAATTTTCTTACTTGGCGATTCATCATTTTATTTGATAATTCGTTTTCGACCGAAAAATTCTAAATTATCCAAAAAATTAGAATAAATACTATTACAATTGCTTATTTTTCTCAAAAAAATAATAATAACAGTATTGTAGTATTTATTATTATTTTATTATAATATATTTATTTTTAAATATTTTTGGATAAGTAAATAACATTTATTCATAATTATGCAATTGAATTTACAAATTAATCATAATATAATAATAATAATTATTATTACGATTAAATAAATTGAAGTGATGCGAAATAACGAAAAATAAAAGTGCGCCATAAGATATAATGTCACCTTCGTTTTATAAAAATATGATGTTTTCAAGAATGTGATGTTTATACACAAAAATGTATTATGTTCGAAACTGATTCATCTTGCATCAAGAGAATATGGAACAAACGGTTTCCGTATCAATATTTTTGTTAATGGAATAAATTAATAATTAAATATAAAATAATGCATTGAATAAAAATAAAATGTTTTCATTTAATAAGTTTAATATTTATAATTTCTTATTTTGCGCTTTATAAAATAACAAGTTGTATAGTTCGAAAATTTTTCTGTATCCGCAATTTTATTTGCCGAATTATTATATTTCGAATTTTAGTCAGGAATTTTATATATTTCTTTAATTAATTATTGTTTTATGGGGTGACTGGAAAATCCAAAAAATTAAAGTTCTGGGGTTGTGAATATCCTTAAAAGAAAAATATTTAAACCTGAAAAATTTCGGAAATTTCAAAATTGCTGGAACATAAAAATTCCAAATTCACAGATATTCGAAGAATGAAAATCGCGATAGAAAAATGTAGGATTTTAATAATTAAAATAATATTTTCACATTCCCATCCATACAATGCACGATATGAAAAAGTCAAGAAAAGAAAAATTCTCAAAAGGATTAATTTAAAAAATTGCACCAAAGTGCTAAAATTTCAATTGAAGAAATGGATTTTTGTCCAAAAAAATTAATACATTATGTTAAAATATTTGTATTTAAATAAGAAATTAATAATTTTTTGTTGTTGAGAATCCTACTGTTTGGTAAAAATTAATTTTCTTACTTAAAGATTTATCATTTTAGTTGAAAATTCATTTTCAACTGAAAACTTAACTATTTCTTTTTTGTTTAACAATGTAAATTATACAAATAATTGGAATAAATATTGTAATAAATATTATCACAATTCCTTATTTTTTTAAAGCCATTATAAGAACATTTTTTGTAATATTTATTATAATTTTATTATAGTATATTTACTTTAAAAAAATTTTTGGATGAGTTAATAAAATTTATTTAAAATTATTTCATAAAATTTAACAAAATGTATTATCACATATTATATTTTATTCGCCAAACAATTTATATGCATTTTAAGTATTTATATTAAAATTTAAGAGTTACAATTTTTCGTTATTTTTTACAACTTTTGTATAATTATGAATATTTTTTGATGATCACATTAATATTCATTATACCATCCTTTGCTTTAGCCAGAACTATGAAGTGGACTTAATGATATGACGGTTCCTTTTTTTCAATTTCTTTCAAAATTTCAAAATTAGGTTTTTTTAGTTTTTATTCTATGTTATTTGAAACCAAAATTCATTTGCTTTTTATTTTTAATTTGCTATGGAGAACCACAATATCATAGGTTTAACAATTATCCAAGAAGAAGAAGATGTTATTGTAATTGAAAAGTGCATAATTTCTGAATTACTTTGGATCGCGACTGATAATCTATTTCAATTCTCCCTTTTCTATCTTAGCCCATCCTTCAACTATCGAAGTCAATCTCTGTCATCTCTTGGTCTATCAAAATTTTAATGTAGATTTCCCAATAAAATTCGCTAATTCCTAATTCCTAATTCCTTATTCCTAATTCGTGATTTATAATTCTCATTTCTAATTCCTTATTCCTAATTCATAATTCCTAATTCCTTATTCCTAATTCCTAATTCCTAATTCCTTATTCCTAATTCCTAATTCCTAATTCCTTGTTTCTAATTCCCATCCATCTTTTGCAATATCCCCTTCTCATCTCATCAAATTCTTTGTCTATCCACGGAAATAATTTTCTATCTCTCTGCTAATTTAAAATGCCTATCTTGTTCAACATGCTCTTTCCTATCACATCGTCTCTTCCATCTGTCAACATGTATTTTTTTTAATCCTCTTCTCTCTATCTCATTCTATCTTTTATCTATTTAGGTCAATCTTTCTGTATTTCTGTTAATCTAAATTGCTGTCCATTTTTTTTAATCTTCTCTTCTCTATCTCATCGTACCCTATATTTATCTTTCTCAATATCGTCTTCTCTATCGCATCCTATTTCTTACCTAATCATGTCAATCTTTTTCTATTTCTGTTATTCTAAATCCCCAATCATCTTTTTAAATCTACTCTTCTCCATGTTATCCTATTCTTTATCTATTCATGGTAATCTTTTTCTATCTCTGTCAATTTAAATTTCCGTCTATCTTTTTTCAAATCACCTCCTTCCTATCTCATCATCTACTAAATATATAAATATCTTTCCTTTTAAATCCTGTTTTTGTATCTTGTTATATCCTTTATATTTTATGATAAATCGTCCTATACTTTACCTATCTATTTTATTCTTTTTCTGTTTCAGTTAATCAAGATTCCTATCGAAATTGTTAAATTTGGACAGGACAATTTCTTTCTATATCTGTTAATCTAAATTCTTCTTCTAAATTTCCTCTTCTCTAACTAATCGTCACCTACATCTTTCAACAAATTTTTCTGAATCTCCTTTTCTCTATCTCATCCTATCCTATATCTATTGATGCTATTTTTTTTACTTCTGTTATTCTAAATTCCCGTCTAACTTTTTCCCGTCCTCTTCCATATCTCATCCTATCCTTTATCCATCAATGTCAATATCTTTCCATCTCTGTCGATATAAATTTAAGCTTAATTTTTTCAATCTCCTCTTTGCCATGTCATCCTGCCAATCTTCTTCTATTGATGTTCATCCTAATTCCCGTCTGTCCTTTTCAATCTCGTACCCTCTCTCTAATTTTATTCTTTATCTGATAATGTAAATCTCTCTCTATTTTAGATAATCTGAATTCCCGTCCAACTTTCTCAATCTCCCCTTTTCTATCTCATCTAATCCATTGTCAGTTCATACGAATCCTTTTTAATTTCTGTCAATCTAGATTTCTTTCTCTGTTTTTTTAATCTTCTATGTACTATCGCATCATCTCCTACATCCATCAATATCTAGATTTTGCAATTTTCTTTCTCTCCTGTTTCCTTTTTTTTCTTATCTCGTTATCAACCATATACATATATCAACAATCTTTTGCATGTAAATCTCTTTCGATTCCTGTTAGCCACAACTTAATCGTCTACTACAACTATCAATATTTTTCTCAATCTAATTCTTTCCTTTGTCTATTGCTGTTAATCTTTTTCCATCTGTTTTAATCTAAATTCCCGTTTATTTTTTTTCAATCTCCTCTTTGCTATCTCATCCTGCCAATCTTGTTCCATTTATGTTCATCTTAATTCCCGTCTGTCTTTTTCTATCTCTTGCCCTCTCTCTCATCTTATTCTTTATCTAATGATGTAAAGCTCTCTCTATTTCAGATAATCTGAATTTTCGTCCAACTTTCTTAATCTCCCTTTCTCTATCTCATCCAATCCATTGCCAATTCATGCCAATCCTTTTTCATTTCTGATAATCCAAATTCTATTCTCTCCTTTTTTAATCTTCTATGGCCTGTCACATCATCTCCTACATCTATCAATATCTAGCTTTTTCAATTATCTTTCTCATGCTCTGGTTTATCTGTGTATTAACCTATTTCCATTTGTGTTTACTTGAATAAATTTTAATTTTTTTTATCCCCTCTGCCCTTATCTCATCATTAACTATATACATATATCAACAACCTTTTTCTATTTCGGTTAATCAAAAGTCGTCCCATCCTTTATCAATGCTTGTAAATCTCTTTATATGCCTGTTACCCCCAGCTTAATCGTCTCCTACAACTATTAATTTTTTTCTCAATTTTATCCTCATCTTTATCTATTGATGTCAATCCTTAACCATCTCTTTTTCTCTAAATTCCCGCTTATATTTTTCCAAGATCCTCCTCTCTATCTCGCCATTATCAATGTCTATCTTTTTTAATCCTCTTTTCTCTATCTCATTATCTTAATTATCCATTGATGTGAATCCTTTTATATCTCGGGGAATCTAATTTCCTGCTTATCTTTTTTTCAATTTCCACTTCTCTATCTCATCATCAACTAATCTCATTCTATCATTTATCTTTTCAGATCAATCTTATTCTATTTCTATTAACCTCAATTCACGTACAACTTTTTTATTTTTCTCTTCTTTATCTCATCCTATCCTTTATTAATCCGTGTCAATATCTTTCTATCTGTGTTAATATAAGTTCTGATTAATTTTTTTCAATTTCTTCTTGTCTATCACAGAAATCCTTTATTAATTTATGTCAATCTCTTTTTTATCTGTTGTGACTATCTTTTTTCAATCTCTTCTTTTCTAGATCATCGTCTTCTACGTCTATCAAGACTTTCTTTCTCAGTCCCCTTTTTTCTATCTCATTCTATTCTTTATCTATTCGCTCTTCTTTATCTATCTCATTTTATCCTTCATCAGGTCGTGTAAATCTCTTTCTATCACTGTTATTATATATTCCCGTTTAATTTTGTCTATCTCATCCTATCTTTGATAAACTACTGTCATTCTTTTTCTATATCTGTTAATCTAAATTCAACTCTCTCTTTTTTCAACCTCCTCTTTCCTGCATCATCGTTTCCTACATCTATAAACGTTTTCTTTCTTAATCCCCTTTCCTATTTTATCTTATTCTTTATGTATGCAGATCAATCATTTTATATCTCTAATAATCTAAATTTTCATCTTTTTTAAATCTCTTCTCACCTATCTCGCCACCTGCTACATCAAATTCCATCAATATCTGTCTTCTCCAAACCTTTGTTCTCTATCTCAACCTTTCCTGTACCTATTGAACTTATCTCTTTATATATTCACTTGAATTTATTTATTCACGTCAATAGATTAAAAATTGATTCAAATCTATTTTAAATAGTCTCCTGAAATTATTATTTAAATATTTCGTTTATAGGAATCAGAAGAAATTCTTCGTCTATGATGTTTTTGTCAGCCGGAACCGAAAATTCAATAACGAGCATGGTTCTCTTCAAGAAGTCAATGTGAATTATGTCAGGCCTCGAGTGTTCAAGAGAAACAATAGTCGATAATATAAAGTTTCAGTGTATGCGGCACTTCTCATTCTCGACAATTTACTCTATTTCCTAGGAGTCTAGTTACCAGATGAGTTGGACAACTAGATAGTACATATCCTAATGGCTCGGGGTCAAAATAGGGCGACGATATGTTAAAGTAGAAATGACACCATCTTGATATGCCAAAATGAAACCCTTTGTGCCCGACTTCAATCCGTGCGATATGAGAAAAGCGCTCACACGACACTGACTGATCCTCCACATTTCTGTGGAAGATGCTGTGCATCCTTTTATTGAGGAGCTGTTCTCGAGATATATGAAATTTGATGCATGCTGCTCACTCCTGATACTGAAGTTAAGTCTGAGTGTTTGAGCATCCTCCTCCGCTAAATTGTACAGTACGCTCCTTTGCTCATTTCTTCATGCTTCCTGACCATTTTAAGAAGAGGGTCTCTTTCATTTCCGACTCTATGTGCTGTACCCAAAATAATACTGTTGTGAAGACATTCAAGATTCAATATTCCGCGACCACCTTGACAGCGTGAGATGTAGAGTCGCGGAACAGAAGATTTAAGATGCATGCTTTTGTTTATGTAAATAAGCTTTCGTGTCCCGATACTTCGTTACCGGCCAACCCTACGGAAGAACAAATCTGCCGGAGAAGCCGTTTATAACTGCTTCAGAGCATATCCGTTATGAATGTCTTATTCTGAATGCAGCTCTGTGGAATGCCCAGGTACATATAAGTCTCTCCAACGCACAGGTGTCGTATAGCGCTTCTATCGACGAGATCAGGGTCTTCAGAGATTCCATTAAGTATTCCTCACTTCAAATAAATCTTGGCGCATTATTCTAACCCAAATTTCATTCCTATTTCCTTATTATATCGTTCGACAATCCCTAGAGTTACATGTAGTTGATTTTTATTTTCAGCATAGATCTTAAGATCCCTAAAATATATTTCGGGTTCCATGCGTGTACAAAACTACAAATTTTGCCGACGTTCCGCCTGTGATTAGCCAGAGCACCCCATCATGGAGAGAGGACGCACCTGATTGGTCAATAGAATTTTTTTTTATCCTAAAGGACGGAAAGCCAAATTTGAATAGTATCATTTGGTTTTCCATCCTCTCTTGGCGTCAAACAACCTAACTTCTCAGGCTACCCAAAACAGACTCAAATGCTTCAATTATCTCCCACTTTTTCATTTCTATTACTTAATAAGAACTTAATTTGAATTATTTTTATTTGCTATGCATTTATTGAAATTCTTTAATTTTTATTTGGCTGAGCCTAGAAAAATAAATACAGTCAAGTATGCGCTAAGTCGGTTCGTAAGTTAGGCTCTGGCCGGGTTAGGCGTTTCATTTATGGTTTAGTCATGTCTAAATCCCAAATTTGGGGCCAATTTCATTCTTACTTGGGCCCAGCTAGCACCACGACAAAATTTTCATACAGGGATTTATAAAGGAAAAGTGAAACTTTTAGTTTTTTTTGAAATTTATTATGCACACCATTTTTTAAGATTAACAGGAAGAACACCGACCATTAAATATTTATGTATAAATTATGAATAATTATAGTGAATTATTAGTTGCTAATAAAATATAGAACAATCATGATATTGATAGGTTGAGTGAGGAAGAAAAGTTGTAAATACATTTTAGGTTGTCCCATTGCAGTTCAGCAGCTCAAATTAATTCAAACTATGAAAGGTTTCACGAAGAAGGTGTCAATTCATTCTGTAAAACAAAATCAAAAATTGTACTTGTACAAATCTAAAAAATGCAATTGGATATTATAATAATAAGAGCAAATATCTTTTTGAGGATATTTGTCTAAGACCTAAAAGGTATGCTATATCATAATTAAATTATATTATTTGCTTTTGAGTAGTGTATATATTTTTAAATGCGCCAATTTTAAATTCATCAACTTATGGATTGACATCAAGGGATTTGGGGTATTAAATTTGAAAGTATAACATTTTAAAGACCTCTCTAAGATTTCAAGAAGATTTTTTATACTTTCAGAAAGAATTCATTCTTCGTATTTAAAAATTGAAAAGTAAATGAAAACAGCGGCAGATCCCTTTGTATTTGAAAATATATTATTGATGCAAATATTGTATATCGTGTCTATCGGAAATGTTTCATTATAATATGCCAAAATTAAAGATTTTTGGATTTTCTGCTTACCACTGCAACCGAAGAGTTGACAACTATTAACAATGCCACTGCCACCCCCTACTTATCTGCCGCATCCCTCTTCTTCGCCAACGCAGCTGCCTCTTCCGCCACCACCACCGCTGCTACCGCCGCCACCACCTCCTCCAGTACTGCCTCCTCCAGTACTGCCTGCTCCATTACTGCCGCCTCCATTAGCGCCACTGATAACGCTAGCAACCATCTGAGAAAATGCAATAATGAAGATTAGCAAAAATACGGAACTGTCTTAGGGATACCATGTTAAACTTTGAATGATTTTGAAATTTTTTTCATATATATTTTCTCAGTATTTAATTTAGAAGCAACTAAAACCTTTGTCGGTAGAAAATAAAGTTTGTTAGTTCTAAATTCATTTTCTTATATAATTCGACTATTTTAATTCAATTTGTTTAATTTGGATTTATCTCTTTATTTAAAAGTGTACCTATTTATTCCAAAAAATGAATTTTTTTGATTGTATTAATTTATTTGTTCGTTAAAAATTCAACTGCTTAGCAGAAAGTTAAACTACTTTGTTAAAAATTCGGTCTTTTGTTAACCCTCAGAAACGAGACCTCTCTGCAGTAACGTAAAAGCCATACAGGTGCGAATCTGGTTTGCAGGATTTTAATCGTTTTGTACAGTTTTTTATTTTTAGTATGAAGAACAATCAAAATACATGATATAGGAGTAAAATTTGCTTAGGAATTCAAATATTTTATTACTAAACATTTAAACTAAATTATCATATAAAATATAACAATTTTAAAATGAACCTTTTTGGGAGAGAGGAACATTTGATAATTTCGTCGGTCCCATTTGCAGCAAAATGGCAAGAGATGGTTAATAATTCAGTTTTTCGTAAGAATTCTTTTTTGTTTCTCTCTTTCATGGCTGATTGTTTGACTAATTTTTTGAAAAGTTTTCGTCTTTTTTAGCGGCATATTTTTTTTGGAACTGAAAATTTATCTGTTTAATTGCTAATGGAAAATTGACTTTTTTTACTTTTGTTTAAAATATACTGCTGCATTTTTAATGAGAATTCATTCTTTTTCATTATAAATTGTGCTACTTGGTTGAACTACTTTCTTTGAATCTCTTTTTTCTCTGTTAAAAATTCGTGATTCTAATTAAAAATTTAATTAAAAAATCATATGAATTTCGATAATTAAAATTTTATATATTCTTTTTTTGGTTGCAGATTGATTTTTTTATTTGCAAATTCAATTTTTTGGCTAACAGTTAATTTTTTTATGTTAAAAGTTTCTTCTTTTTCTTACCTGAAAACTATATTTTTAATTACTGAAAGCAATGAATTTAATTACCAAAATGAAATTTTAATTACTGAAAAGAAATATTTGTCAAACTAAAAAAGTTGCGAATTAATGAACTAAATACTTTTTTAAAAAATAATCAAATATTGTTGAGACACCCTAGTGCAAAATTAGATTATATAATATAATTTATAATTTCGAAAAAAAAATGTTTAACTTACTGCGAAGACACAGATAGCCAATAAGAAGGTCGCAAACTTCATCATTCCACAAGCTGTTA
>JAAAKG020136191.1:0-11278 GCA_010014905.2 Druon quercuslanigerum
TAATAAAATCTTTCGTTAAGAAAGTTAATTTTTAGTAGAAAAAATGAATATTGAAGAAAATAGTTAAAATATTCAAAAATAACAAAAAAATGTTTAAGAAAGTAGTGTAAACTTCAACTAACTAAAAAGTTTAATCTTCAATAAAAGCATACTAGTTTTAACCAAATAATTGCCAAAATTATAACTTTAAAATGGCGTATAGAATATTCCATTAAAAAATTATACAATTAATCCCGTGGCTTTAAAATCCGAAGTAAAAATTCTCAAATCCAAATTGGTGGATACAATACTTATTAAAAAAAATGTTTTAACTACATTGGATAGGCCATTTTAAATTTTATAATTTTTAATTCATATTCGTAAACCAGGACTCAAAAAACTCCGTAGGGCCTATTTCGAAGCCATGGGTCAGAGCCTTTAATTTTTCGCCGCCATATTGGATCTATCATTTTGAATTTTAAATTTTACTTCGAAACGCGACCCTTTTTACACAAATTTTCTGTCAAATTAGATCCGCCATTTTAGAATTTTTAAATTTCAAAAATTCGATTCTAAATTCGTAATCAGCTAATCAAAAAACTACTGACGACGAATTTTGAGGACACGGGCACATTTTTAAACCTATTTTAAAGCTATGCGCTACTTTTTTTGGACTTCGCGTCTACCATATTAGATCCTCCAATTTGAATTTTTGACTTCAGATGTTAAAAAAATTTAAAACGATGTTAAAAAGGTGCCGCAAAGGTTTAAACAAAATAAAATAAATAAATTTTAAAAAAACGCTTTTATTTAATGCTTACGCATTTAACACGTACTAAAAAGTAAAAAATAAATTTTTATTACACATGAACTCATAAAAAAAAAATTTCCTAATTAATAAAATACATTAAATCTAAAAATAATAACAACTGACAGTAATATAAAAGTGTAGGGTGCAACAATCCTTCATTACTAAATGTGCGAAATGCTTTTATATTACTGTCAAGTGTTATTATTTTTAGATTTGATACATTTTATTCATTGAGAAAAAGTTTTTTTTTCATGAGTTCATATGTGATAAAGAATATTTTTTTTTATTTTTTAGTACGTTTTGAATGCGGTAAGCCATAAATAAAAGCTTTTTTTTTTTAAAATTAAATTTTTATTTGATACTTTTTAGTTTTATTTAGTTTTTTTATTTTATTTTAACTTAAATAAATTCATTAATTATGTTAATAATTTACACATTTATACATTCAGTATATATAATAAATAATTTTACATTTTATTTTATTATTTGTCTTTACTGATTTATAATACTTTAGTAACTCTCCAATTCGCGAATCTTCTAATCAACGTAAACGATTTGAAAAAACTAAGGCACTTTTTGACAAGGTAAAATTTCATTTATTTTTAATCGACGCGTCTTCCATGACAATACACTAATCTGCTAAATAAAATGCGTTTAAAAAGAATAAATTTCTACCAAGAGTTTGATTTTCAAACCAGAAAGATGAATTTTTAATGAGAGTTAAATTTTGAATCAAGCAATTGATTTTCTCACAGAAATTTTTGCATTTTCATCCCAAAAAGGCAGGGTTTAACCAAAATAATGTTTAGAAAAGAGTCTGTAAAGTTTTCAAAAAAATAATGAAATTTTCAACTAGATTGTACAATTTTTAGACCAAATTAATTAATTAAAAACCAAAAATAAAAGCATAAAATTTCGCAATTGAAAAACAGAACAGTTTGATTTTTAACAAAACGATAGAATTTGTAACCAAAATAGATGTTTTCTAAACTGTCAAATATGCCTTATATATGTTAAGGGAAAGCTTCATTCAGTAGATAATGTAACCTTCAATCCATAATGATTAATTTAAAACAATAATGAAAGTAAAATAATTTATTTACTTTATTTGATAGTTTGTTCACTATAAGTATAAGTAAATAAGATTAAAAAATAATTACTTTTCTTCTATTTGTTCTCTTAATTATTGATTATCCACCATAAAAAGGTTCCCCCTCTATAGTGTTCACACAGTCCTGTAGCCTAGCTAAGTTCAGCCAATCAAAAAGGAAACTTTTTTTAATTTTCTGTCTCAAAAATCGAATTGTTTAAATTTTATTAATTTACGACTCGAATATAACTATGAGAATAAGGTTTCTTAATATACCCTTGATTCAGTTGTCCATTCTGATTATCAAGAATAAATGTATTCTAAAATGACAGGAACGAAATGGTGCGAAATATTCCAATTAATTTCAAAACCGTCGTCGCGTATTTTTCCTCACTGCAAATGCATCACTTCGTGTGAATAAAAATGCGTTTTCGATAATTGGGTGATTTACCGGAAGCGTTGCAAAAGCTGATGGAATCGAGATAGGAGGAGAGACATGGGGATTGTATGAGAGGAATAAATAGTAGACCGAATGAAGGGAAACCGATGGATGGCGGCATTGATTTTACAATGTAAAACATTTCAGAGAACGGGAGTAACTTGGAAAGGTGGGGTTGGTGTGGGGGTGGTTATCCTCTCCGGGACAAAGGATATTGATGGTTACGGGTATTTGATGGCATATTGCTCGCCTCGCCCGATCTGCCTACAGATCGCTTTGTGATGTCTTCGCTACTGCTTTCCGATGGCATCAGGAACGTATTCCATAATAGCCGGGGGAAACCAGAAACTTCAAAACGATATATCACAGTCAGACGCATAAGTTCCCGCCAAGAATAATGCGAAAAAAGTTGATACAGATAAGTCAATATCTATATTTCTTATTGGTAATGTCACGAAAAAAAGATACACATACTCAAAAAGTATTGATAGATAACAATACAGAAATGATATAGAGCATGGAGTAAATAGGAATAATTTGAGATTTTGAATTTGGAAGGATTGAAGAATTAAGGAATAGATAATACACAACTTAAAATGTAATATTTAAAACTAGACAAAGTGGGTCCTTCTATCCTATCCTCTCCTATCTTCTATTGTTCCTCACCACTCAACATAATTCTTCTACTCATTAGAACACTCTTATCCCTTTTATGAACCTCTACAACACTTCACTTACTTTCCCCTCTTAGCCCCTCCTTCCTATTTCCACTTCTCCATAACTCCCCATACACTGCTTTTCCTTACCGGCTTCTCCTCCTACCATAATAGTCCTCAAAAACCCTCATCTATCCTCTCACTACTTATACACACACTTCTTAAACTTCCCTTCTCTTACTTCTCCTTCTTCCTGCATTAACTTTAAACTTCTTTAGACCCGCTTTCATATTACACTTCTTCACGAACCCTATTTCCCTTTACCTTACTACACTTCTGCACTCTTCCCCCTTTCGTTCTAGTATAGGTAACGACACCTAACATGCTAGCCTGCAAAAGTCGTCCCTTAATCCCTTCCTCCTACTGACTTTCTTTACAATGCACACTAGCCTTTATAAGCCTTTCTATACCCACTCCCTACCTTTCAGTCCAACATTTCTGAAACTTTATCTCAATTCATTTTCTTCACGACACTTTCTCGATTCTCACCCCCACCACTACTTTTTCCTATACTTTTTGTACTTTTTACTTAATTTTTCTACTTTACCACACGTTTCCTCATCTCACGTTTTCACTCTAGTTTCGTAATGGCTCACTGTTCCTCCTGTAGGAACCGTCAAGCCTTCTCCTACTCACTTAAATGTTTTCAAAGTTTCTCTTTACATACTACCCTTTATGAGCCTTTCCATACCTTATCCCTAATACACCTGCTCGCAATTCTGCTCCTGTTTCTCGTTTTTTCTATTTTTATTTTTCTACTTTCCTTTCTCTGTTTCCCCTCACCTAGCTCTCTACTTCCTCAACACTCACTGCACAAACTTCAGTACCACTCACTTTTCCTAGTTCCCTCCGGAGAACTATACCCTAAAAAGTATAGTTTATATAATTGTAAAAATTTATAAATTTAAATAAACTATCAATTACTAAAAAAGGTACAATGTTTTGAATTGTTACTAAAAATATACAAATAAATCGAGAATAATTATTTAGTATATTTATATACAAATAATTAAAATGAAAAAATCCTGGGCTGGATATATGTAACTCTTAAAATTTAACAATAAATTTTGAAATTAAAACTGCTTAGCCTATCAGAAAATCCAATTATTTTTGGTTCAATGTTTATTTTTTAAAATTGAAAAGTCTGTTAGTTTAATTTTTTTTTTAGATATGATCTACTTTCGTTAGAAATTGTAATATTTGGCAAAAGTTTTTAGTATTTTGCTGAAAATTTAAATGTGTTGTTTTGAAAAACTGATTTCATTCAAAACTTGTCTTTTGGGTTAAAAAATTTGATTATTTTCCTAAAAATTTAAATATTTTTTGGAAAACTGATTTGATTGAAAACTTTCATTTTTGGGTAGAAAATAAAACTATTTCGTTAGAAAATTGAACTGTTTGGTTAAAAATTCAGATTTTCGTATTGAAAATTTAAACGGTTTGTATAAAATATATTTTTTACGCTTATAATTTCGATAATACAGTTAATATTTTTATTTATTTTAGGACTAAAAAATCTTTCTGGGCAGAACATTTAGTTCTTGTTGAAAATTTTACGTTTTGCTTTAAAAATTTACCTATTTAAAATTTTTAAAATACTTTTTTAGGTAAAAATTCAGCTATTTGCTTAAAAATGACTTGTTTTTGTTGATTTAACTAACAACTTGGTTTAAAAGAAAAATTATTATGTTTAGTATTTATTTTATTAGTTAAATATTGAGCTATTTTGCAAAATATTTGTTTTTCAAGTTATGAAAATTAATCTATTTTTTTTAAACTAATTTTTTGTTAAGAATTTAACTTCTTTGTAAAAAATTTATATTTGCGTTAAATAAATGCATCTGATATTTATTTAAAGTTTAAATGTTATTTGAAATAATATATATCAACATTACATGTTTTGTTGACAATTTATCCCTTTTCCTTAATCAAACCAATAAGTTAAAAGTTGTTTAACTTTGTTAAAATACATATTTTAATGGTTACAGATTCAACTATTTTATTGAAAATCCATTTGTTATTCAAGAATAATTTATTCTACTGAAAATTGAACTATTCCATTTTTTAATGAAGATTCATAATTTTCAGATGATAATTCAACTATTTAGTTTCAAAGGAATTTTTAGTTGTATATTAAATTGTCTTGTAAAAAATTTGTCTTTTTCGCTTATAAATTAAATTGTTTTCTTAATAATTTATGTTTTGTGTAGATAATTTTATTAGTTTGTCATAAAATTCTCTTTTTTGTTAAAAATTCTTCCTTTTAGTTAAAAAATATAGCGATTGGTGAAAATGCAATATTTTTTAGTGAAAAACTAAAATACAAACTAATTTTTTGAGCTGAAATTTTGATCATTAAATTTTCGGAAAGAAAATTGATCGTTTTTAGTCGAACATTAAACTATGTATTTTCAAATACACTTTTTGCTGAGAACTCAACTTGTTTGTAGAAAAATAATTATTTTGTCTTGAGAATTCAACTTTTTAGTTAAAAGTTCGTCTTTTTTATTTTTGTAGAAAATTTGTTATTTTGGTTTAAAAATTCTAATCTTTAGTTAGAAATTTTCCATTGATTTAAAAATTCTATTATTTTGGTATAAAATTCAACTATCTGGTTAAAAACTTAAGCTGTTTTTTTCAAATTCATATTTTTGAATAAAATTCTCAATTTTTGAGTGGAAATTACGTCTCCTTCGCTTAAAAATTTTACTATTTTATTAAAAATTAATCTTTTGCGTTGAAATTTCTTTTATTTTAGTAGATAATTAAACTATTTCGTTGAAGATAAACCTTTTGTTTGAAAATTAATATTTTGGGGAATTCATCTTTTCCGATTAAATTTCTTTTTATTCAATTCAAAATTAAAATCTTGTTTCGTTTGAAAAATGAACGATTACGTGTTCCGTTGCAAATTAATATTTTATAATTAAACATTCAAATACTTTATTGTTCGTTGAAACCCTTTGTTAAAAATTCAATCTTTTAAAATTGAAGATTCTTCAGTTTATTTGAAAATTTGTGCATGGGATTGGAAATTATTTTATTTTTTTTTAAACTTGTTTTTTGGTTATAAATTTATATGTTTTGTTTAAAAGTTAATCTATCTGGTTTAAAATTAAATTTTTTCTTAGTTTAAAATTTCGACTTTCTATTGTAATATTTCCCATCTTTTTTAATTTAAAATCTAATTATTTTGACAGAAATTCAACTCTTTTGTTGCACAATTAATATTTTTGGAAAGATAATTCGTCCTTTTAAATTAATAATATTTAACTGTTTGGTTAAAAATTTAATTTTTTTCCTAACTATACCTCGCTTTTGGTTAAAAGTACAACTATCAGTTTGTAAATGAAACTCTTATGTTAATAATTATTTTATCCCTGTAAATTCAACTATTTGGTTAAGAAATAATATTTCGTTATTAAAAATTCATACCATTTGTTTTGAATGTAGAAAATTATCTCTTTAGTTGAAAATTTATCTATTTGGTAGAAAATTGACTTATTTTGTTAAAAATTTGTCTTCTTGTTAGAAAATCAATTTTTTTTAGTCAATACTTTTTTTTTGGAAATGGAACTATTTGATAAAAAAAACCGTACGGAAACCTCATACTTTGGGCTTGAAAACCTAATATTTTTTATGAAATTCTTTTTCTATTTCACTACAAAAATATTTTTAATTGAAAATTTAATTTTTACAGAGTTTTACAGAAAAATTTCATTTTCTTTTTTAAAATTTAAAATTATGAATGAATTTTTTAGATCTATTTACTATGAATTTTTTCGTGGTTAAATATTCATTTTTATATTTTAAAAACGTATATTTTCTAATTAAAAATTCAATCTCTTGTTTAAAAATTAGTATTTTTTAGTTGGAAGATTAACGTCTTTGTTGAATATTCATTTATATTTCAATTGAAAAAGATAAAATTGATTTTTTTCTAAATAAAACTAAAATCACGATTTTTGAATAATTAAAGATTTTTCACTGAAGAAATATATGAAAGATTTTTGAAATTGTTTAAACTTTAAACCAAAAGACAAAGTTTTCTTTGAAAAGTTGAATATATAAACAAAAAATACGAAGTAAGCAAAAAATTAATTTTCCACTAAACTAGTTTATTTTTGTCCAACAAAAATAAAATTTCAACCAAGAAAATTAATTTTTTACCAAAAAAAGTAGAATTTTCAACAAAAAAAACAATATTAAAAAAATCGAAAAGTTATAATGTATTTTCATTTAAAAAATTTATCTTAAACAAAAAAGGCTTTTTTACTGGAAAGTTGAATTTTCAGCTAAAGACATAAGCCTTTAATGAAACATTTAAATTAAAAAATATATATAGTTTAACCATTACCAAAGCAGTTAAATTTTTAATCAAAAAGACAATAATTAAAAAAAATAGTTGAACTTTTAACCAAAGAGATGAATTTTCAACTAAAAATATAAATCTTTAAAAAAATTATTTTTTAGCAGTGATTCAACTAATTCTTAAAAATAAAGTGGTTGAATAATCAAGCAAAGAATACAAATTTTTTAACATTAGGTTGCTCTTTCATAAAAAAAATTAAATTTTTACTGAAACAGATGAATTTTTAAATCAAGAAGATAAATTTTTAAAAAAATAATTGAATTTTCATCTAAAAAGATTCCAGTTGTCTTTTCAAGATCAAACTATGAATTTTGTAATTAGAAATAAGTTTCCACGTAAAAGTCGAATTTCCAATGCAAAACGATGAATTCTTTCAACGAAAGATTTCAGTTTATTTTTCAAAATGAAAATATAAATGTTTAACAGAAAGTAACTTTTCTATAAAATAGTTAAATTTTCAACAAAGCAGCAGAATTTAAAACTAAGCCGTTGAATTTGGACACAAGGAATATAAAATTTTTCTTAAATTAGATGCATTTTGAACAAATATTTTTGTTAAGCTGAATTTGCGTGAAAAAATTTAAGTTCTTTTTTTTTAAACGCAAATATTAAATTAAAAGGAAAAGTAAGTTTTCAACAAAACAGAAGAATTTTCAACCGGAAAGTATGATTTTTGAACAAAACTATTGAATTTTCAACCGAACAGTTGCATTTTTATTTCAGAAATATATAATTCTTTTAAATAATAAATAACTTTAAATTAAAAAAATATTACAAAAATAGTTAATTTATTGGTTAATAGTCAAACTTTCAGACAAAAAAGCGACTTTTGCACAAGTTTGTTAAATTTTTAATTAAACAGTTGCATTTTATCAGTGAAAAAATGAAAATTCTAGTGAAACAGCTGATTTTTGTAATCAAGAAGACAAATTTAAAAAAAAAGAGCTTAATTGTATAAATTTTCTAAAGAATAGTTTAACCTTCATAAACACATTTGCATTTTTATCCAAGAAAGATGCAATATTTTCATTAAAAATATACCCAAAAAATAATCCAAAAACATATCTGAGTCCACTTATCTGCAACAAAATATAAATTTAAAACAAAAGGTTAATTTTCCACAAAAAAAGTTAAATTTTTAACCCAATAAGATGCATTTTTTACAAAACAGTTAAATGTACAACAGAAAAGGATGTCTTTTTAAAAAAATTTGCAACAAAATAATAAAATTTATAACTAAAAAGATGATCGTCAGGAGAAAGTTTTTGCAAATTTTAAAAAAATTACGTACATGAGTGAAAGAACCCCTTCCACCTACCGTAACAAATCGTAACAAACTGTCTCGACCCCCCCCCCCCTCCATCACTTAAGCCTAAAAGTCCATTGTTTTCCAAGACATAATTACTTTTTGCCATTAGGACTGAACTCTTTCTTTGAAAATTCATTTCTTCTGGTGAAAAATTTATCTTCTTCTATAGAAAATAAAATTAATTTTCTAAAAATACAAATTATTTGGAATTAAAATGTAAAGCGTTTCAAATTAAATTCAATATGGAACCTATACATCGATTATATTTTAAATAATTTACTCCCCGATTATGCCTCTCTTTTGAGAAAATGTGTGTCCTATAAAATCTGTTTCTTGCATCCAATTTACAAAACTGCAATTAAAAACAATTTTTTGTTTAAAATTTAAATAAATATTGTTGAAAACTAATCAGCATTTTCTGTGAGAGAGTAAATTATTGCGAATTTTTATGAAAGAGCTTTGTGGTCCAGAGAACAAGCTATCGCAGGATCAACTGAAAGGGAAGTGGATCCATTACTTAAAAGGGATCAATATTTTCAATATTCCTAAATGGAAGTTTTTTTATATGTCCTCGGGCGTTTGAATCACATCGGTCGCGATGCTGCCACCCGTGGTGCTGTTTTAACCATTCTTCTTCGTTTTTTATTCGCGACGTGAAATCGAGAAAACAGCGAATATGTGGTTTGACAATGAAGGATGTTAGCGCCGGTCACCCCTTCTCTATTTTGACGACCGAATATCCGACGAGTCATCATCAATGCAAAAACACCCACTCAATTCCATAAATGGGGATCCTACGTGCTCTAATATCACTTTTTACCCCTCATCAAATTCAAACTATTTCTTCAATTGAGCAATTAATTTTTATTATTATTATTTATTTCCTTTTTATTAACTATTTTATCGAAAAAAATTTGGGGTAGAAGTACCCTCTTTGAACAAGTTTGTCCCATTATGGGCCATTCAAAGACAATTTGACGCTATTTTGGAAACTGGTCGCCTGGCGGGCACAATCTCATAGCGTGCTGTGCGCGCGGCTCGATAGTAGGTTACTTTGCGCTTCATGCTCGAATGTTTATTGTTTGCATTTGGAGTGCTTTAATAAAAATTTATCAAAAAGGTCTCTTGTAGATATTGCGTATTTTGGCCTTATATTGGTATTTTAAATTTTCTGTGAATTACTTACGATAAATAAAAGCAAAATTGCGTGTCCCATTGGATAATGATTAAAAGACATATTGCAGAATTTTTCAGAAGCTCTAATTTCTCTTTAAGACTTTTCTTTCATATTTTTGCATTGTTTAAACTTTTCGGGCAAACAATTTTTGTTCTATATTTATAATTGTAACTTTTGTCATTTTTCAACAAATTTTAGGTTTAACATTCTCATTCATGAGAATGTAATGAAATCGTCCAAAGTTTCCTTATCTGGTTTTGAACGGATCTTTACGTTTCGGCACTCACAGAGTAAGAAAATCATAAAATTTTGTATGTGTCTGTCTGTCTCTATATCTGTGTGTCTGTCTCTATATCTATCTGGAGAAAATGCTGTTCCTACACAATTTTATTATACACAAAATATATTTACACAAGTATACTGATCATATTTTCCTTACATAAAACTTTTTCTACAAAAAATATTTCCTTCACCTTATTTAATACTGTTATATTTTTGCTACACAAAACTTTTTCTACACACAATTTTTCTTACACAGAATTTAATATTGTTGAATACTTTTATTTTTTTCCTACACAAAATATTTTTTGCATAAAATATTTCTTACACAGAATTTAATACTGTTATGTTTTTCCTACACAAAATTTATTACTGTTACATTTTTCCTACACAAAATTCTTTTATCCAGAAGATTTCCTACACAGAATTGTGTATTGTTTAATACTATTATTTTTACCCACTGAAAATATTTTCTACACATAATATGTATATTAGGGTGGTCCAAAAATTCATTGTATTTAATTATCGCAATTAAATCTTCAAAAACCTAAAATTTTAACATTGCGCTGAAAAAGGGGAGACACGTACAAACTCTGAAAAAAGACTCAGTTAGGTATTCTTTGTTCCTTTTTTTTAAAAAAATGTTATGCAGAATATATTTTGTGTAGGAAAATATATGCGACATTATATTTTTTGTACAATGTTTTAAGACCTTCTTTATACAAAAATATAACTATTAAATTCTGTGTAGAATATACATATTCTGTGTAGAAAATATTTTGTGTAGGAAAAAAATAATATAAAACAATATAAAGTACTTCGTAGGAAATAATCTGTGTAGAAAGAACTTCGTGTTGACAAAATATAAGAGCATTAACTTTTGTGTAGAAAAAATTTTGTGTAGAAAATGTTGTACGTAGGAAAAATATAACAGTATTAAATTATGTGTAGGAAATATTATGTGCAAAAAATATTTTGTGCAGGAAAAAAATAAAAGAAATTAACAGTATTAAATTATGTGTAGGACACATGTTGTGTAGAATAAGTTTTGTGTAGGAAAAATATAACAGTATTAAATTATATGTAAGAAATATTTTGTGTAGGAA
>JAAAKG020136191.1:11378-35983 GCA_010014905.2 Druon quercuslanigerum
GAAAAATATTTTGTGCAAGACAAAAATAAAAGAAATTAACAGTATTAAATTATGTGTAGAGAAAATGTTGTGTAGAAAAAGTTTTTTGTAGGAAAAATATAATAGTATTAAATTAAGTTTAGGAATTATTTTTTGTAAAAAAAATTTTTGTAGAAAAAATTTTTGTAGAAAAAAAAGTATTTAACAATATTATTAATTCTCTGTAGGAAAAATTTTGTGTAGAAAAAGTTTTGTGTAGGAAATATTTTGTGTAGACAAAAAAATAAAAGTATCTAACAATATTAAGTTCTGGGTAGGAAAAATTTTGTGCAGAAAAAGTTTTGTGCAGAAAAAATATTATCAGTATACTTATGTACAACATATTTTGTGTAAAAGAAAATTGTGTAGGAGCTAGTGTAACACGTCTGCATTTTCAAAATTTGAAATTCTTTTTTTCAAATTTAAAAAAAATGTTGTCAACGTTTCTTATAGATGGGTAGAAGGATTAAAAATTATCCAAATAAAATTATTTATTTTTATAAAAATTAAAAAAGTTATATGCTTTAAAAATGTTATAAATGTTCAAAAAATTAAAAAAAAGCATTTTTCTGACAGATTATGAAATTTCATATAAATTTTTTACTAGATATCAAATATTTATTTAAAAACTATTTCTGTTAAATTTTTCGATTAGATAAAAATACAACAAGTTAGAGCTTCTTCAAACTTTGTAAAAAAATTGTATGAGTTTCAGGAATTTTCGTCAGATTTTCTGGTACATGGCAAAAAGTCTTACAAATTATCCTAAAGACACTTTTATACTCAATAAAAATTGAAAAAGTGAAATTTTTTTTAATATTTAGAAAATTTTCAAAAAAAACCGTAGGTGCTTAAAAAAGCTTCTTTAAAAACAAATCGAATCAAATTTCAGCAAAAGTTTATGGCTGTAATTCCTGAAAAGTTTATATCAAAATTTTGCGATTTAAATTATAATATTTATGATATTTAAAAAAATTTAGTTTAAGTGTACGCCTTAAAAATCAATGAATTTACGGTTTTTTTAATTTATCTTATTTCGTATCCCGCATGGTTAAACAACAAAATCGAATTTTTCATTTTTTATTATTTTTTGTGAATCAAAAATTTGAATTTTTGATTTTTCAAGAAAATCCAAAAATAGTTATGATAATCATGTAAGGATTTTAAAAATCAATGGTTTTCTGCTCTTGACTTTTTTCATATCCTGCGTTTTTTGGCTCATAATTTTGATTTTGTTTTGATTTTAAAAATTTTGAATATTCTATAACTCTGAGAATTTTATTTTTATCGTAAAAAGGTATGAGGATCAATTGTTTGTCTATCTGAATACAATAAATAGCCTTACATGAAACTTTTAAATAAAAAAAAATAGTCCCAAAAATTTTTAAAATGCTCTAACTTTTTGAATTTCTATCCGAAATGGCTAGTTAGTAAACTCGGCTTTTCTTTTAGAACCTAAAAAAAGTGTGCCAAAAATCGATTTCATCCATTTATTTTTTCGAGAGTTATCGAGTTCACGGACGGGTGGACAGACGGACACAGACAATTCTCATCATTTTTCAATCATAAATGATGAGAATGTACAAAAATTTTCTTGCATTTCATTTAATAACTTTTCTAAAACCATAAAAGACTTTTTAGTCAATTGAAAGAAAAAGCGTTAACAAAACTGTTACATTTTCAAACCAAATACGCGAATTCTCCACAAGAGAGTAGAATCTTTAAACAGAAAATATTAATTTTTAAATAAAAACTGCATATTCAGCAAATAATTAGCTTTTATACAATAATAATAATACATTTTTAGTCAAAAATAAGTATAAATATTCTAAATTTTTACGATCGTATAGATTGTAAAAAAATAATTTTTGTAACAATCAGTTGCACAAAATATAAATTTGTAATCCAAGAAGGGTGAATTTTTTCCACATCAGTTGAATTTTTAAAGAAAAATTATAACTTCAACAAACTGGCTGTATTTCTCGCAAAAGAATTAGAACTTTAAAAGAATAAATTAACTCTATAAGAAAAAGCTAAGTTTTCAATCAAAAAGGTTATTTTTTCACCTAAATAAATATATTTCAAAAAAAAAAATCTCTCCGTAATAGATAAACTCTAAACTCATCAAGGATAATTTTTTAAAGAAAAATTAATTAGTTAAATTTTTAGTTAAAGAAATTATTTTTTATCTAAAAATATAGACAATACAACACATTAGTTTATATTTCGGCACAAGTGGTTAATCTAAAAAATATAATATGATAAAAGTAATTAATTAATTAATTAGCAGTCACGCAAATAATTAATTTTGTAACAAGTGATATTAATTTCCGACAAGATGGGTTGTCAAACAAATATTACAATTTTCAACAACAAAAAATTCATTTTTAAACAAACAATTGCATTGCCTAAAAATTAGTTGAATTTTTGGGAAAATAATTGGAATTTCAACAAAATAAGAAACTCTTCTATCGAATAGCTTCATTTTTAACCAAAAAGAATAATTTTTTACTCAAACAAATAGATTTTCAACAAAAAACATTAATTTTCTACGAAATAATTCAATGTGCAACTCATAAATAATAAGTTTTAAATCAAAATATAAATAGTCAATTTTTCAGCGCATAGAACTAATATTTAAATAAAAATAAGGCATTTTTAATACAAATAAATAATAATAAAACTGAAGAGGTGGATCTAAAAAAATTATTTTAAACGAAGTAATTCAACTTTTGAGTACATATTTAAATTTAAAAAAAATATATAAATTTTTTTCACCAGAATATTAATTTTCCATAGAACGATACGTTTTAAACAAAATAGTTTATTTTTTAACAAAATTGTTAAATTTTGAAGCAAACAAGAAGAATATTCTACTAAACATTTAAAGATAATTTGATTTGAATGATCGAATGAACTTCAATTCTTTTGTAAAAAATTCGTCTTTTTCATAGTTCAACCGAAAAGCTTAATCGAAAAAGAATAATTTAAAAAATTTAATTTTAACTTTAAGTTAATAATTAAATTTTTAACAAAAGATGTAAATTTCCCACAAGAAGATTAAATTTATATAAAGAAATACGTTTTTACAAAAATACTTACATACTGAAAAAATTGTTCAATTTTCAAGAAAAAGAGACGAATTATCTACAAAATAGTTGGGGTTCGTTTGATCATCAAGATAGTTGAATTTTCGAACAAAAAAGTTAATTTTTCAAAAAAGGTATAAATTTCCAATTTTCTAAGCTATTAAGTCGAATTTATTAAAAAGGCCATTACCACTTAAACCCAAAAAGGATAATTTACAATCAAATATTTTAAATGTCCACAATAGACATTTGTTTTTACAATTTGTTTAGAAAATTAATTAAAAATATCTGATGACAAATTTTTATGATTGATAATTTCTTTTGATGAAACTAAATAATTTTTACGCAAAAATTTATCAAGCAAACATATAATGCATAGTGCAATCCATTAAGGTATAAACAAAAAAAAGAATAATTGAAAAATGAGGCCTCATAAAGGTGTTTAAAATTTAATTCTCAATTTTTCTAAGAACAAAATCCAAAATCGGTTAAGAATTGCTAGCAACAAGTCATTTTGAACCTCCTTTTTTTAATATTGTTATAAAATTTATGATCTAGATAACCTTACATTTTTCTAGAATGTGTAATTTAGAAATTTTTCATTTTAAGCAACAATAAAAACATCTTCATCCAATCATGAATGCTGCACTACTTAATAGTTGGTTAAATTTTAATCAAAATATCATTTTCTGCTTGTACTTTGTTTAGCGAGTTATTTTTTAAATTTCGGGTGAGAATTTCGAATCATTTCTGATAGTAGGTGACGTAAAAGAGAAGAAATTAATGGCAATGACAAATTCACGTCTCGTGGATAATTGAAATAAATAAAGGAATAATAGAGGGACGTCGAGCAGGAGTGCAAAGAGAGGGGTGGATCTGTACAACCCCTTGACATCTGTAATTAAATGAAAACAAAAAGAAAGTAATCGTACGACTCTTCTAACCCCCACTCCGATTTTTCTCTTTTTGCGTTCTTTCCATGCTTTCTGGCCGAGTCAAGGCAGCGAAATGAGAGAATCAGATAGGGTGAGACAATGGTCCTGTTCCTGCCGTGAATGAAATGTCACCAACCGGATGTGCAAGAGAAAATTTGTTCGAATTTTTCGATCCATTCGTTTTCTTCCTTAGTCCATTCAATTATTACTCAAACTAAATTATCTGAAAAAGTTACAGAAAGTCCATTAATTGTGTAAACATTACTTTTTTATTGTTTTAGTTACGTGACATTTTATATTTCTTACCTACTATGATGAAGATTTCTAGAGATTGCAAGAAATTTCAAATCATTTGCAAGAATTTCGAATTATTTGAAGGGATTTTTGCAGATTTTAAGAGATTTAAAAGGGTTTCGATGATTCCAATGGATTTTGCAAGATTGAAAAAGATTTACTGAAATTTCAAACATTTTATTAATAGTTTTAATAGTCTTAAAGGATTTCAAGGACCTTTCACCCTCTTTTGTGTCTGCTTAGATTTCATTATTCCACCGCGCATCACCACACATTCTTCCTACAATCACAGTACCACACACTTCGGTCGCACTTTTCACAATGATATGGTGGATCAACGATTAATTTTTTAAAAAATATAGTTCAATTTTCGAACGAAAGATAAGTCTTTAATGAAATAGTTGAATCCTTAAACAAAATATTTACATTTTTAACTAAATAATACAATTTCTAACCAATAAACATTAATTATAAACCAAAATAGGATAGTAGACTTTTCCAACAAAAAGAATACTAGGAGCCCAAAAACACCATTTACTTTAATTTTTAATCTAAATAGAGAAATGTTGCGTCCAAAAAGGCGAATGTTAAACAAAAGAGTTAAATATTTGACCAAGAAATATATATTTTTAACAAATTACATTAACTTTGACTAAAAACAAACTATTTTAGAATAGAAGAATATAGTAGGCTTTTGAATTAAAGAGGGGAACGAAAGAGAAATTCCGTAAAAAAGGATAAAATATATAAATATAATATGCAGAATTTCTAAAAATAATAATAAAAATATAAAAATAAAAATAAAGAAAAAAATTCTTTTTTGGACAAAAATAAAAAGAGCAAAGAGAAATGAACAATTGACTTGATTCTCAGGTATCAGCCTGTTCAAATTTGTCTTGCCTTGATAATACTGCTGTATGAGTGATGAAACGTTGGTGATTATTGAAAAAAAAAATTTGTTTACAAATGTTTCTTTTTACTGTGCGTTGATAATAATAAAAATAAAAGGCTTAGGAAATAAAAAAGCAAAGGAAGAGTATTTGTTTGGTTGCCTACTCATTTTTCTTTCCTCTTTTTTACTTTTGTGAAAAAAAAACAAATTCTTTTCTTTTTTAAAATTTTTTTATCTTCTTTCAAATTGCGATTAGATCATATTATGGTAATCGTCTGAATAATTTTTAATTTTATTTAATCTTATTCAATTTTCTTAAATTTTAAAGATAAATTATTTTTAAAATAGGAAAATAGGAAAAAAATTGAAAATAAAAATATAGCATTTTGATTATATTATTTAACTGGAGGTGATAAAAGATAAAAATTAAAAATGAAGGTAAGGGTAGTTTGAAAAGAGGAGGCCTTACTAGCAGCCCATGCATCACCAGACATTCTGCCTACGACCGCAGTACCACACACTTCGGTCGCACATCTAACAACTTTTATATGTTTCACCTACTACAATGAAAAATTTCAGAGACTTTAAGGAATTTCAAATGATTTGCAAGGATTTCGAATGGTTTTAAGGGATTTTTTTTTAGATTTCAAGAGATTTAAAAGGGTTTCGATTATGCGAATAGATTTGGTAAGATTCCAAAAGGTTTATTGCAATTCGAAACAATTTCTGAACATTTTAAATAGTTTTAAGGAATTTTAAGGACCTTTAATGGGTCTTAGCATATTTAAACAGATTTTAATATATTTTAATGGATTTCAAGAGATCCTGAAGTAAATCCACGAATGGTAAAGATTTCTAATAATACATTTATTTTTGATTATTATATTTATTCTAGAGGAATTGAAAATGATTCACGAAGACTTTAAATGATTTGACTTTGAATTATTTTTATGAAATTGAACAAATTTTATAAAATTTTAAAAAATTTCCGTTTTGTAAGATGTCAACAAATTTATCAGAATTTGAAAAGATTTGCCAATATTATAAAGGAATTTAAGATAGTTTAAGGACTTTAATAGACATGATTTTGTAGGATTTTAGAGGATCTTGTAAGATTTAAAAAAATGTATTCAAATTTCAAAAAATGTCCAAATATTATAAAGGATTTAAAGTACTTTTGAGGATTTTAATAACTTTAAAAAATTTTAAAGGATTTTTAAATATCACGGACTTCAAAAATTTCCAGAGACTTGAAGTGACTTCAAGTAAATTCAAAGGGATTCCAAATTATTTAACAGAATTCCAAAGGATTTCCGAATATTATCAAGGATTTCAAGTTATTTCAAAGATTTTAATAGCATTTCAAAGCTTTTAATAGATTTCATGTTATTTATAAATATTTTAGGAATATGAAGTATTTTCAGAAATTTCAAGAATTTAGGATATATTTCTACTGATATTAAACATTTTGAGGATTTTAGAAGATTTGAAAGGATTTACAGGCATTTAAAATATTTGAAATGTTTTTATATCCCAAAGACCATCAAAATTTATGTGATACAAAAAACTATCTGGTTATACAGAATAATCTATTTAATTTTGAGTAATTTATGTTTTTAAATATAAATAGTTTCTAATTTTTGTCGTTATCGCTACAAAATTAATAATCTTTGTTAAAAATTTAACTGTAGATTGTTGGAAACTCGATTTGATTTTGTTACAAAATTAATTCTTTTAACACAAAATTTATGTATTTAATTTTTATTTTAAAATTTATCTTTTTTAGTTAAAAATTCAAGCACTTTGTTAACATTTAGTTGTTTCGTTATTTTTATAGAAAATTGCGATTCCTGCTTGAAATTGATCTTTTTTATTCAAGATTGAATGATTGAATTCAACTATTCTCTTTTTTATTTTAAATTTATATTTTTTCGTTGAAAATTTAATTATTTTTCTGGAAGTTTATATATTTTGTTTAACCGTCGTCTTTTTTAATTTACATTTTATTTATTTTTAAGTTGAAAATTATTCTTTTAAATTGGTTTAAATATTTGCTTAATAATCCATATATTTGGTTAAAAAAGTGTCGTTTTTGATAGAAAATTATTATTCGGTTAAAAATTTAACTACTTGATGTGACTACGTGATGTATCAGTTTAGTTAAAAAATCGTCTTTTAGTAGAAACGTTATGTGTTTGTCGAAAATTCATGTTTCAACTGAAGCTTTGGCTATTCGGTTTTTATATAAAATGATTTATTTTTTTAGTGAATTATTGAACTATTAGATTAAAAGTTAATAATTTTTAATTACAAATACGACTGCTACGTGAAAAATGTTGTGCCTTATTAAAAATTCGTCTTTTTGCCTTAAAATTCAACAATTTGTTTAAAAGTTTATCTATTTGTTTATAAATTTAAAAATTTGTTTGAAAAGTATTATTTTTATCCTCAAATTTGAGTAAATTGAGAGCAAAGTTAATCTAGGGTAATCCAATATAATCTTGAGTAATCCACCACACCAGATAAAATGGATTCAAACAAAAGCATTTCACTCGAAAAGGAAAAAATTAGAAATTCTGCTTTTGATGAGACGAAAATCAATCAAGCACTTAAACCCAGACACTCTTTCGGTTAAAAAAAGGGTGCCTTTGAAGTAAAACTTTTGGTGGGCGATCAAACGCGGCTGAAGAGCAGTCATTTTAAATGTCGTGACTGCTCACTTCGATAAAGAGCATTTCGCGCGTACCTCGGTCTACAGTCATCGAGAGATAGGTAAAAGAAGTAACCACAAAAAAATATAAAAAATGATGGGGTAGATTCGTTGCTTTTCCAGACAGATTCAAAGGCAGCCGCTCATACGGGAGCTTCGATATCAATATTCTAAAAACACTCTTTGTCGCAGCGACGCGAAAAGGCGCTCGTCGAAATGGCCTTCCACGCGTATTATCAAGATCCAAGTGATATGAAGGCACTGCGTCTACATCGACACCTAGAATACTCTTCCTCTAATGTATCACGAATGCTGCCCGAAAGCACTCTCATTATACCCACCTATTCGTAGTTGTCAATTTTTCATTACTTTAAGATTGAAGACTCCGATACTTTGTAAAAGAAAAATCTTTTTATTTTTGAAAAAAGTAGAAGAAGAAGCAGAATGAGAAAAAGAAGTAGAAGGAGGAGACAAAAAAGGATGACATGAAGAAGAAGGAGGGGGAGGATAAGAAGGAGAAGAAGACAAAGAAGAAGAAGAAGTCGTAGAGGAAGATGAAGGAAGAGAGGGAGGATGAGGAGGAGGAAATGAATAAACAGAAAAAGAAAAAGAAGAAGTATTATAAGACGAAGAAGAAGTTGAAGAAAAAGCAATAGAATCTTTAAGTAGTTTACAAAAATACGCAAAAAAGACTGTGGGAATTCTTTTATTGCATTTAGAAAAAAACAGATACTAATGAAAATGAGTTTCTTGTAACATATGCACGAAATAAATAGAGTGCGGAAAGTGGTTCATTCTCAGGCAGGTCGATATGAGAAAGAGGCAGAGGATAAGCAGTAGGTGGAGATAGAGGAAGATGACAAAAAAAAGAAAAATAAGAAATAGTAGAAGAAGAAAGCAGAAGAGGATGAGGAGGCAAAGGATGCCTATAAGAAAAGGAGGAAGTAGAAGCATCCTTTTAGAAGTTTAGTGGTGGAATTGGATTTAGCAATAATCAGTTATTAATAAAAATGACTTTTCTGTGACATATGCAAACGATATATAATATATATTAGGAACTTCGTTAATTCTTAAACTCAGCATAAGAAGAACAAGGTGAAGAAGTGCAAGGAGGACGAGGATAAGCAGAAATATAAAAAGAAGTAGAAATAGAATAGTCTTTTAAGTAATTTACATAAATACGAAAAAAAAATATTCTAGTAATTTTAGTATTGAATTTAGAAAAGAACACAGATTAACAAAAATTACTTTTTATAACACATGCACGAAATATATGGCTTGAGGAAACTGATAAATTCTTAAGTAGCTCGAAATAAGATGGAAAAGGCGGAGGAGAAAAGAAGGAGAAGGCGGATGAGGAGAATAAGCAGAAGGAAATGGGGAAAAATAAGCATAATTATTAGTAGAAAAAGATGGCGGAGGAGGAGGCAAAGGATGCATATAAGAAAAGGAAAAAGTAGAAGCCCCTTTTTAGTAGTTTGAAAAATTACGAACAAGAAGATGGTTGGAATTCTGGTATCGGATTTAGCAGATAGTCAGTTATGAAAAAAAATAGCATTTTTCGTGACAAATGCAAAGAATATACAAGATTAGGAAAGTGGTTAATTCATAAGTAGCCCAGAATAAGAAGAACGAGGTGAAGGAGGAGGAAAAAAGGATGCGGAGAAGGAGAAGATGAATAAGCAGCATAATGAGAATACAAAGAAGGAAAAAAGAAGTAGAAGATGAACAAGGGGCAGGAGGTTAAGCAGAAAGATAAAAAGAAGAAGAAGTAGAACAGACTTTTTAGTACTTTACATAACTATGGAAAAAAAATTGTAGGAAGTTTAGCAATGAATTTAGAAAAAAATAGTTATTGATAAAAATGACTTTTTGCAACACATGCTGGAAATATATGGCTTGAGGAAACTGATTAACCCTTAAGCAGCTCGAAATAAGAAGGAAAAGGCGGAGGAGCATAAGAAGGAGGAGAAGGAGGATAAGGATAACAAGGTGAAGGAAATGGGTAAAAAGAAGAATAATAAGTAGGAGAGGAAGAAGGCGGAAGAGGAAGCAAATGATAAAAATAAGAAGAAATAGAAGGGCCGTTTTAGTAGTGTACTGTGCAGTGTAAAACTACAAAGAAATAAATAATTATTCTTTTGTATCCCATGCCAGGAATATGTATCGTGCTGAAAGTGGTTAATTCATAAGGAGATAGAAACAAGAAAAGGAGGTGGAGGTGGAGAAGAAGGAGGGTTAGGAGGTAAAAAGAAAGTAGGAGCAGGTCTCAAAGAAAAAGAATACATATTAGAAGAAGAAGCCTTAAAAGGTGGAGGAGGAAAAGGATAGGAAGACGAATGCGAGGTACCTTTTTAGTAGTTCAAAAAGACTAGGGAAAAAAATGTAGGAGTTCTTGTAGTGAATTTAGAAGAAAAAAAACAGTTATTAACAGAAATTCCTTTTTTGTAACACATGAACGGAATATATAGAATACGCAAAGTAGTTAATTGGTGAAGCAGCTCGAAATAAAAAGAAAGTAGTCGAGGAGGAGAAGGAGGAAAAATGAAGAGCGAGTAGAATGGGGATGGGGAGAAAAAAAAGGAGGAGGAGACAAAGGAGCAAAATATGACCTAAAAGAAGTGGAGGAATTCGTAGGAGAAGGAGGAGAAAAAGAAGAAGAAGGCGAAGGAGGAGGAGAAGGAGGAGGTGGAAAAGGAGGATGCAAAGAAGAAGATGTAGAAGAACCTTTTTATACAAAGAAGAATGAGAAAAAGTAGAAAAGATTTTTTAGTAGTTTACAAAATTGTTAGAAAACAAACTGTATGAATTCTTGTAGTGGATTAAGCAATAATCAGTTATTAATAAAAATGAATTTTTTGTTTACAAATGCAAAGGATATATAAGATGAGGCAAATTTTTAATTATTAAGCAGGTGAGAATAAGAAGTAGGAGAAGAGTAAAAGAAGTAGTAGGAGGAGGAGGAGGATAATACAAAGAAGAAGAAAAAGAAGTAAAAGAACCTTTTTAATGGTGTACAAAAAAACAAAAAAAACAAGCTATAGGAATTCGTGTAATGTATTTATAAAAAATCAGTTATTAATAAAAATGTATTTTTTTGCGCCAAATGCAAAGAATATACGAATAAATTAAGGAAAGTGATTGATTCTTAAGCAGCTCGGAATCATAGGAAGGAGGTGAAGGAGAAGGAGGAGAAAAGGAACAAGTAGTAGAAGAAGGTGGAGAAGAAAGAGAAGCAGGGAGAGGAGACGAAGAAGAAGAATAATTAGTAGAAGGAGAAGTAAAAGATGGAGTAGTAGGAGAATTATAATACGAAGAAGAAGAAGAAGAAGTAGAAGAACCTTTTTACTGGTTTACAAAACTACGCAAAAAAAGCTATAGGAATTCTTGTAATGTATTTATAAAAAATAAATTATTAATAAAAATGACTTTTTTGTACAAAATATAAAGAATATGCGTATAAAATGAGGAACGTGATTAATCCTTAAGCAGCTTGGAACCAAAGGAAGGAGGTGAAGGAGTAGGAGGTGAAGGAGAAGGAGATGAAGGAGAAGGAGGTGAAGCAGAAGAAGGTGAAGGAGAAGGATGAGAAAATGAAAGAGGAGAAGAATTTAAAGAAGAAAAAGAAGTAGAAGGATGAGACAAAGAAGAAGAAGAATAAATATTACAAGAAGAAGACAAATGCATGAAATATATATATTGTGCTGAAGTTAAAAAAATACTTTTTTCTTTTCAATGAATGAGTATACGTCGAACTGTTTCAGAAATAATTAAGATATTAAGGTAACATCATCAATCGCGTTCAAAAAATGTAACGTATAATTGATATTTAAAGAACAAAAAAATTTTATTTGAAATTAAAGGCATTCGGAGTCATTCAGAGAGATCATATTCTTAGAAACTAAATGAATCCTGAGAAAAAATTTATTTTGTATCAGATAAATTTTCAACAGCAAAAGATTAAATACTGACCAAAGAGATGAATTTTCGAATAAAGTAGTTTTATTTTTGAATCTGAAAATATTAATTAAAAAAAAAAGTTAATTTCAAACGTAGAAGTTTAATTTTCAACTACAAGGATGAGAATTCTTTATAAAAAATTGTTCTTGATGAAATAGTTACATTTAAAACTAAAAAATAAAATTCTAACTCAAATTATAATTTTCAAAAAACAATATTAATTTTTAACAAATTGTTTTAACTTTAAAGTAAGGAAATAAGTTTAAAAAAGTCGAATAGTCTATTCAGTAGTTGAACTTTTAATTTAAAGAAATTAAAAACTACCAATGAAATAGGTAATAGTTGATATTTCATTAAAAATGATTTCTGATCGTAATTAAAAATACATAAAATATATACCAAAATCAAAAAAATTGCCTTAATATCTTGAAACTCTTTTCGATACCTTTAGAAATCTTTTTGAATTTGTCAGAAAGTTCTAAAATCTTTTTAAATATTTGCTTCAAATAAGTTTTTTGACAATAAAAACCCATAACAATTTTTCAAGAAATAGTTAAAAGAAATTTAAAACTATTTCAAAAATTTCAATAATACCTGAAATTTATGTTAAAATTTTTAATATTTTTTAAAATCACTTACAATTTTCTTTTTAATTTGTCATCTTGTGAAATAAAGAAAATATTTTAGATTTTTCCCCCACAAGTCTGCAAAAATCTATTTTCTTTTGCATTTTTTTGAATGTGCTCAAAATTGAAAGTGCTTGTTTAATTTCTCAAAATCCAGCGAAATTGAAAAAATTGTAATTAAATCTTACAGATTCTTTTTAACATCTTTTGAAATCTTTCAAACGTAAAATTTATTTCTGTAAATAAAACCTGAATTCTCTTGAATTTTCCCCGAAATCTAATTTTCGTGCAGACCATTTTTCGGTTACCGGTAAAGAGAATTTTTTTTTATTACAAACAGTTTACATACTCTGTAGATTAGGATATTTCAAGTTTTTGGTCATTATTTAATTTTTTAATTTCTTTAAATAAGTGAAAAAGTTCGTTCGTAAAAAAAAAATTTGAAAATAAATTATAACTTTTTCATAAATTTTCGGAACAGAAAAAAACAAAATTAATTTTGAAATAAACTAACTAATATTGTAATCGTCGATTAATTGTACTAAGTCTCTGTAGTAAAAAACTTAAAATCCTTATTAATAGATAAATAAAATAAAAACCGCTATCCAAATCTTTTGAAAACAATGTCAGCGAGATTTCGTGACTACACATTTTTATTTTTTTTATTTTGGATAAAGTAACTTAAACAAGTATTTCCTAGACAAATTCTTAAGATGCATTTAAAGAAGTACACAAACTTTACATAATTGATCATTTTGATACCGATCACGTTCACCCAGTTGGATAAGGGATTAAAAATGAAAGATGTAATAAAAAATATTCTATAAAAATGTAAAACCAAGGAAGAAACGTGGTCCGATTGGTCGTTATTCTTCCTTCTGCATCCTAAAGCATACCTTTTACATTCAAAGGATGCTGGAGGGGAAAGAGGAAAAAACTAATTAACTTTTCGGAATAATTAAGATAAGGAAACGAGATCTGGCCGATCGCACAACCCTTCTTTCCATTCCCTGTTCTTCTTTCCCAGGTGGACGAGTGAGTCGAATCACGAATCCGAAGGGTTTAGGATAATCGGTCAATTAAATCGTTTGCATGAGAAAAGGAGAATCTTTAAGCGAAACGGGTATCTACGAGAAAGGTAATTCTAAGCCTTCGCTATCAGCATACTTTATGTTTATAATTACTGTGATTTTTAAGTAGAAATATTTTCCGGAAAAATTCCGAAAACTCTGTACGTTTACCTCCCCCACTCCACCCATATGTGTCTACTTCCCCTCTGCTCCCTTATTACCCCTCCCTAAAATTTAGCCTTCACTTCCCTTCTCTTCCGCAACCTCTTCACCAACTACTTTCTCTACTGATCACTCTACTCTCTCTAACAACAAATTTCACTCACTTCCACTAACTCCACTTCCCTAACTTCCACTAACTTCACTTCCCTAATTCTACCCTTACGCCCCTCATTTCCCCTACTTCTCCTACTACCTTTTACTTCACCTAATTGCCTTCACTTCCCCTGCTTTATCTACTACTTCTTCCCCCATTTCTCATCACATATTTTTCTACTTATCCTCTGCGCTCTTAGTACCCCTCCCTAAAATAAGGCCTTTGCTTCCCTTCTCTTCCGCAACTTCTTCACCACCTACTTTCTCTACTCATCACTTTACCCTCCCTACCTACATTTCCCCTTACTTCCACTAACTCCACTTCCCTAATTTCTTCTAGTTTCAATCCCCCCATTTCCCCTACTTCTACTACTGCCCTTTACTTTACCTAATTCCCTTCACTTGCCCTGCTTTCCCTACTACGCCTTTCCCGACTTCTCATCACTTTTCCTACTACTTCTATTTTCATTTACCTTTACGTCAGGTCAGGTGGTAGCGCTTCGGGGTTTTCAACCGGAAAGTCTGAGATCGATTCCTGCTGCATGTATTTCTGAACTTTTTTACATTAAAATTTTTTGTATTGAAATTGTCTAATTAATTTCTTCAAATTAAGCGATAATATTTATTTTTAGTCATTAAGGAATATTTATAAAACAGTTTCTTGCTTCCTTCCGGATCGTTTTGCATTTTTATTATCGTTTTCTATTCGGCTCTTCTTTTTTTTCAATTAATCTTTCATTTCCTTGAATAGTAGTTTTACTTTCCTCTTTTTGTTTGTGCAATAATTTTTAACTCTCTTTCTCTCCTAATTGCCAAGTCTAGTGATGTTTAACATTCTTTTATATGTTTTTCTCTTTTCTTGGTCGGCTGATTGAATTTCGTCTTTCAGCCGCTCATCACCAGACATTTTTCCTATAACCTAAGTACCACACACTTCGGTCGCACTCATAACAATAATATCCTGGATTAAAGATGACCTTTTTCTCAAAAACAGTTAAATTTTCGACCAAAAGATAAGTTTTCAACAAGATTGTTGAATTTTCAAACAAAATAATTACAATTTTAACTAAAAAATAAAATTTTTTTATCAAAAGGAATGAATTATTAATCAAAAATAGGATAGTAGACTTATCAACAACAAAATTATATTGGAAATACGATAACACTATTAAGAAAAATTTTCAACGCAAAACCATAAATTTTCTATTTAAGAAAAAAATGTTAAACAAAACAGTTAAAGCTTTGACCACCAAACATATACTCTCAAAAAAATAGTTCAACTTTCCACAACGTCATTAAATTTTTGTATAAACTTGTAGAAAAATTGACCTACAAAAAATTTATTTTGAACAAAAAGATGATTGTAGACTTTTAAATCAAAAAGGGGGAAGAAAGAAAAATTCCTTAAGAAAGGAGAAAAAAGCTCAATTTAATGCTCAGAATTCCTAAATATAAACCCAATAATCCAAATACCACATTTGGACAATCACCATAAAATGCTCTTATTGCAATTTAAAAGAAGATGCAATATCTTCTGTTAAAAAAAGAAAAGCCTTTTTTTGGAAAAAAATAAAGAATAGGGAAAGGAAAATAACAATTGACTTGATTCTCCGGTTTCAGTGAAGAAGTATTTCGTTGCTGTTCCTGCGTGCTCAAATTTTTGTCATTACTTTTTAAAATATTTTTTTTACAAATGTTTTTTTTGTGACTTGATAATAATAAAATAGAAGAAATAAAAAATAAAATTTGGTTGGCTGCTTCCTCATTTTTCTTTCCTATTTTTATTCTTGTCCAAACAAAAAGAATTTGTTTCTTTTCTTTCATGCAAGTTTTGTTCATCTTTTTTCAAATTGTAATAGGATCATACTATGATGGTTATCCAAATTCTTTTGTTGGATTCTTGGCTTTATTTTCAGAAGTTTATAACATTAAGTTGATTATTGGACGTTTAATAAGATCCTGTTCAAAAAATAAAATTCTTTTTTTGGGCAAAAATGAAGAAGGGGAAAGAAAAATTAAAAAATGACTTGATTCTCAGGTTTCAGTGAAGAAGCATCGTGGGTTTGTTGCTGTTCCTGCGTGCTTAAATTTTTGGTGATTACATTTCAAAATATTTTTTTTACAAATGTTTTTGTATTGTTATTTGATAATAATAAAATAAGAAAACAAAAGAAATGTAAAAACGAGAGAAGGGGATTTGGTTAGCTGCTTTCTCAGTTTTGTTTCCCCTTTTCATTCTTGTCAAAAAAAAAGAATTTTTTTCTTTTTTTTAATTTCTTTTCATCTTTAATTTTAAATTGCAATAAGAGCTTATTATGGTGGTTATCCTAATTCTTTCTTTGAATTCTTGGTTTTATTTTCAGAAATTCTAAACATTAAGTTGATTATTTGATGTTAAATAAGATTCTGATTTTAATCTCATTTTAATTTCTTATATTTTAAAGATAAATTATTCCTAACATACCAAAAAAGATAAGAGAGGAAAGAGTTTGATGTCTGGTTTTAAAATCAGAAAATAGCATTTTGATTAAACTACTTAATTGTTGGTGAAAGAAGGCAAAAATTCAAATAAAGAAGGAAGGGGTAGTTTGAAAATGGAGGCTTTACTTGCGGCCCGTGATATTTCACTTTCTGTTATACGCTTTTCCCTTTACGAGTCGGCTGCTTGCATTTCATCGTCCCACCATGCAACACCAGACATTCTTCCTACGACCACAGTACCACATACTTCGGTCACACGTCTAAAAATTGCAATCTGGATCATAGATGATGCGTCCTACATATCTTTATTCTTTAATACTGTTTAATAGCACCTTCAAAGTAGTATCTATCCGTTCTTTTATCATATTTTCTAAATCTACTAGCATTTCCGGTTTCTTTCATCCGCAACAACTTAGTCAATTAAGCTAAGACCTTTGCACATTTAAATTCCAAAAAACATCTAGAACTGCCTAAATAAATAAATAAAAACGGGAAGTAAGTGCATGCAGATGATAGAGTTGTATGAAATCTTTTAGAAAGGAAGACTCATCCCAGAAACTAGATCAGAGGTTGTGGGAAAAGCTGGTAGGGTTTCTGTTCAACGAAGAAACCGCCCCTTTAAACCACAAAATCTTTTTTTTCTTTTTTAACATCCTCTTGCATTTTCTGATAATTATCAGAATGGACCGCCTCCTGGGACTGATAATGTATAACAATGCGTCATTACCACGTTTAAATCTGAACGACAAGTGCATTCGAGTGCGGTACTCCGACTGCAAACTGGAAGTACATAGAACTGAGCTTGAATGCCTATCTATTTCCATACGTCTTTCATTGTGTTCTTTATGCGTGTAACTATAGATTCGCGGTTCGTCATTTTTATGAAGGAACAATAGTGGGCGAGGTTGGAGAAAATAAAAAGAGAATATTTTACTGAAGAGATAATAAAGGAAAAACTGAGTCGATCCGTTCCCAACTGGAGCATCATTATCCGAGTAAATGCCTGTCGTATTTCTACCGATGAAGATACCTCAACAAGCGAAAATCAGAACAAAATTCTGAAGAAGATTTTTAATTGTTATTAGGCTGGATATTTTTTTTCAATCTGAAATGCATTTTTTTAAATTATATATTTTTTTGATAGAATAAAAATGAAATTTTTTATGGTTTGTCTTGGAGTAACTCATTGCACTCTTCAGTAAGGATATCTGCATTTGTCCTGCCTTATACAATTTGTTTGACTTTAATTACATTATAATGTATATTTTCCAAAAAATTGTGCTTGTAAGTTTTATAAATTTTAAGATAATAATATAATGCATTTCATTCCCAGAAAGCGGCTGAAACTACATATCATTGATATAAATTTCATATAATATTATTTATAAAAAAAGAACAAATTTATTAATATTGTACTGGTCAGAAATAGGAAACAAAACTTAAATTGAAAGATGAAAAATTATTAAGTTGATGAGAATTAATTATTTTAATGCAATGATTCGTGCAATATGAAACTTTTTAATCCTAGGCCGAAACAACATTAAACAATCGTTGTTTTTAAAAAATTAAATTGAATTTATATAAATTATATTAATTTTCAACCCTAATTAGTAGGTGCTTTAAATGCACTATATTGTTAAGTTCAAAATTTACAAAATATGTAAACATAACGTTTTTATAGAAAATATACATTTTAATTAAATTTAGTTTAATTAAATCGTAAATGGTGATACAAAAAAATTAAATTTTTGTTTTATTTAAAAAACTAAAAAATGAAGTAATTAATTGCAAAAGAAAAATAAATATTATCGACCTTTATACCAAATTGAAATATCTCCCTTACAATTATGCTACTTGGGTTAAACGATATCTTTCGAAAAAAACAGTGAAGATGTCATCTAACAATAATGAGAACAAAGTTCGGAAATATTCAAATCTTTTTTTTAAATTTCATTTCCAGATAGGTAAAATAGGCTGATTTTTTAAAAAGATAGTTAAGTAGTTGAATAATTAATAACCTAAGAAGATAACTTTCCAACAAAATGGTTACATTATCCATAAAAAATTTAATTAAAAAAAATGTAAATTTAATCTTTCAGTAAAAAAACGATTTTAGGCTTAAGTTAAAAACACTTAATTTCTAGAAAAAGATAAGCATTTTCAACAAAAATATTGGCTTTTTAAGCTGACTTGTCAACATTTTTTTAAGGCATTTGAATTTTTAACAAAAAATGTAATTGACAACCAAAAAAATGCCTTTTTTGCCATAAAAGATGAAATTTTATTTATCAATATTGGCCTATTAAAAAAACACCGTTTAATTATTAAACAAACTGTAACTTTATCAATACAGTTAAAATCAAGGTTAAAATAAAAAAAATCTTTAGGAGTTTCAGCATACAATGATTTATTTTAAAACAAAGAAAATAAAAACAAAAATTAAAATTATTACTTTTAATATTTCCACCAAAAAGGAATTTAAATATCAATTAAAAAAAGTTAAATTCTACTAAAGAGAAAATTCTTCTTTAACAAAGTAAATGAATTTTAAGTTTCAAAAACTAAATTGCGAAAACAAAAAGAGCGTTCACTAAAATCCTAAAAATTTTGACCGTAAAGGTTATTATCGGCAAAAAAAATAATATTAAACAAAGTAGTTCAATTTTCAACCAAGTTGTTTAATTATCAACAAAAATAGATCGTTTCTCAAGGAGAATTATAATCGTTAATACTTCAACCAAACAAGTTTTTATTTAAAATTTAAAAAAATTCAATTCAACCGAGAGGGATTAATATTAAAAAAAATTAATGAGTTCGAATTTTTAGATAAATAAAATAATTATTTAAAAGAAGTTTTGTTGAAAAAGTAGTTGTATTTTCCACCGCAGAGATGGATCACCAAACTAAAATTTTCTTTTTTCAAAATAAATTTTTGCTTTCAATTAAGTAGGCAAATTTTTAATTGATTAATATAATATTTAACTCAAAAATATAAGTTAAGAACCAAAAATATAAAAGTAGGCGTATAAACGAAAAAAGAAGACTGATAGTACAATCACACTATTTTGAAAATATTCAAGACAAAATACGAATTTTCGACCAACTAAAAAATTTTGATGAACTTAGTTAAATTTTCAAAGAATTGGCTGAATTTTTAATAAAAAAGATAATAAATTATTATCCGAACTTTTAATTTTTAACATTTTTAAGAAAAACATAATTTATTTTGCATAAAAAACAGTTGCGATCAACCAAATTAAACAAATTTTCAAAAAAATGTGTGTTTTAAACTAAGCAGTCGAATTTTATCATGATGAGAAATTCATTTTCATTTTGGGTTCGAAACCCAAAAATTCGAATTTATTAGAAAACTGTTGACATCTAAGCATAAAAAATATTTTTACAAAAAAAAATTCCACAGCTGAAGATGAATTTTCAACCAAATAATTCTAATTTAAACCAAAAATTAAAAATTAAAAAAATGGTTATATATTAATTCAAATATTTGAACCATTGATCCTGAGAGCCGAATTTTTTTATAAGAGAAATGTATTCTTCACAAGAAAGTTTATTTTCAATCAAGCAAGTGAACTTTTGTATCGATTAGGATAATTTTCAATATAAAAGGATAAATTTTCTATTATAAATAAATACATTTTTAATCAAGCGAGATAAGGTCTGAACCAGATATTTTTTATTAATTAGGATAATTTTCAATATAAAATAATGATTTTTCTACCCTAAATAGTTAAATTTTTAACCAAACGAGATAAGATCTGAAACAGAAATATAGAAGTACACGTTTAAACAACCCATAATGAACACAAATGACCAAATGACCATAATGACCACAAAAATGACACAAATGACCATAATGCTATTTAGAAAATTTTGAAGACGAAAAATAAATTTTTTAGAAGACTGTTTAATTTTGAAATAGAAAAGATCAATTATAAAAAAACAGTTAATGTTTAAACAATATAAATTACTTTCCTACACATGTAGATTACCATTTATTTAGGTTAAAAATTTATTCAGGTTTATTTAGGTAAAAAAGAATGTTAGTTTTTAATCCAAAAAATTTATATTCAGTCAAAAAAAAATTTAATTAAAAAAACGAATTTCCACTAAATGGTAAAATTTTCAACCAAGAAGATGAATCCTCAACCATACATATTAAATTTGAGCAAAGTAGCTCAATTTTCAACCAAGTATAGAAAAAACATTTTGATTTTTAATTTGAAACAATTAAATCCAACCAAAAAGAAAAAACCGTCAACAAATTACTTGAATTTTCAACAAATAGTTGAATTTTCATTTGGAAAGAAAATAATTTTCAACAAAATTCAACAAATTACTTGAATTTTCAGCAAATAGTTGAATTTTTGTTGAAACGAAAATAATTTTAAACAAAATAGTATAATTTGTTACCAATTAGTTTTTTTTGTGCTAATTCTTTACCGAAGACACAGAAGACACTAATTTTCAAAAAAATAGTTTAATTTTTTACCAAATTATTGAATTTTAAACCTAAAAACGTGAAGTCTCTACCGAATGATTAAATTTTCAAACAAAAAGTATTATTTATCAGCAAAAAATATAATATAAAATATAAAATCATAATCTGATAATAATAATAATAATAATAATAATAATAATCATAATATAATAAAGTAAAATACAATCTAAAAAACAGTTTAATTGAACCGAAAGAAACGAATTTTTGACAAAAAAGATTAAATTTTCCCAAAAAAATTTTCTACCAATAATGATAAATTTGGACAAAAATGTTAATTTTAATCAAAAACGATCAATTTTTAGCCGAATAGTAGAACTTTTAATCTTAAACCCGGATTTTTTAACAATATTCTGGCATTTTTAACAAAACAGTTAAATCTTGAAGTCTAAACAACGAATATCTCAAAAGAAGGTTAAATTGTTAATGATAAAAGAAAAATAGTTCCAACCAAGATAACTGTTTCACCATATAATATACTATTTTTCATCAAAAACAGTTTGCAACAAAATAGTGGAATTTTCGAACAAACAAATTAAATTTTTGAATAATATTTGCAATTTTTTATTAAAAGAAGTGAACTCTTGACTAAAACTAGGATATTAGATTTTTCAAAGAAAAAGGAATACTGCGGGTACGGTAACACTATTTTAATAAGTTTTCAATTCAAATACAGAAATTTTCCACCAAAAAAGTTAAATGTAAAAAAAAAAATTAAATTTTTCGCCAAAAATATATTTCTCTAACAAAATAATGCAATTTTCCATAATACCATTGAATGGTGATTCAAATTGTAAAATTTTAAATCAAAATAAATCAATGTATGAAGTAAAAAAGAAGAATCTTTCAAACTACTCAAAAACTTTATAAAAATTCAAAATCCTAATGCTCAAATCGAGTTTCCGCTTAACTTACCCTGATCTGGATCTGATTCTAATCGTGGGTCTGAAACGACCCACTATAACCGAATAAGGTTGATTTACGTTTTTCCCTTTTTTCTTTCATCTTCTGCTATCTTACTTAACTTATACTAAATATTTCTTTCTACCCATATCTCTATTCTCCCCAAGCTTCTGTATATCTATGTGTATTAAAAAATTTGTATTTTAATTGTCGTTTAATTACAAATTTATTTTGTTATGAAACTTTTTGTTTCAAATCTCGTTCTTTTTCCATTAATTTAATTTGCTTACTTCCAATACAATTTTCTCGATTTCAACTAAAAATACGCATTCTAGCGAAAGATAATTCGAAGCAGATTTGTAGGTGTAATTTAGAAGAGAAATTTTGGAAAATAAAATGTTTTTGTAACTTGTGCCATTTTTCCAAAAAAAAATGTTTAATATTTTTAATATATTTTTATAACAAAAGTTTATATCAAGTAACTATGATAGTAGACTGTTTAACCAAAACTAAGAAAGAAGAAGGAATGCCTTAAGAAAGGTGAAAAAGGATAAATTTTTCAAAAATGGAAAAGAAGGAAAAAGAGTAAAAAGTTTCAACACTGCTTTTAAAATAAGAAAATAAAACTTTGATTAAACTATTTAATTGGAGGCGAGAGAAGGTAAAAATAGAAATAAATAAGGAAAGGATAGTTTGAAAAGTGGAAGCTTCACTTCTAGCCTGAGTAGGTATTTGTTTATATTAGGAAAAATGTCTTTTTTCTTCCAGTCGACAAACCCTTCCACTCCATCACTAACTTCATTCGCCACCCGAGGTATTAATTATAAAAAAGTAGTAACTAAATACCCGACAGGCCACCGGACTACCTAACAGCGAACGAACAGATGGACAGACCGTGCTGTAATTATCTCACTCGTAGAAAAGTTCCGATCTGGATAAACGTGAAGGCTATTAGCAAGTTCTCTTTTTCAACTCGTTCCTACCATTGCGCAAAACTTTTTATCGACGGGGTACCCAGGGACAATTCCCGTGTGTATTTTTTAATCTCTGCGCATCTGAAATACACGTCAGTTGGATTAAATAACCCCTGTCTTCGCAATTAGCACTTTGTTTATAAATATTTGTAAATTTGTTTAAAATTAGGAAGCGAAAGTTCTACGCTAGGAGACGAAGGTGTGGAGAAAAAAATTATATAAAAAATGTGCAATGAAAAGTGGAGAATGAGTCGTGGAGAGATTTATTTAGTGGCTGTGATTAGAGAGTCTTTCTTCTTTTCTATATCCAATGAAAATCACCTTTTTCTGATCGATCTTCTCTCTCCTCATTGCTTTCCTAAATACTTTTGTGCTCCTTTCCTTTTTATCATTGTATACCATTTATTATATTTTTATTTCTCAACCATCCCTCATCGTTCTATCCATTGTCTTTTCCTGTATTTTTTTATAATCCTTTATCGTTTTCTCTAGTTCTATCTTCTATAACTATATCTCTAGCAATAAAGAACTCTCTCTTTCCTTCTTCTGATCTCATTAATTTAATCGTCCTTCCTCATCTTTCCGCTCCCACCTGCAAACACTTTTTCTCTCCCTCCTCTCCTTTCATTCTCAAAGCTTCTTCTTCAATTTCCATTCCCTCTTTCCCACCTTATATACCCTTCTCTTAAACTTTCAATCTCTTCCCTTTCTTTCCATCCTTTCCATAACCTTATACCGGCCATATCAGTCTCCGATTTTTTTAACCCTCTTTTCCTGTTCTCTACACCCGACTCATTACTCTTATTGTTTTATTTATCCCTTATATGAGCTTTATGGCTATCCGATCAATGACACTTCGATAGAACTGCAGCAAAAACTTGATACCATGCCGGTATTAGCCTCGCTTCTCTAAAACCTTTTACCTCTTCCCCTTTTTCTTTCTTCACCATGGGTACCACTACTTCATTCATTTTTTATAATCCCCAATACTTTGAACATTTTCTCTCTTATAATTGCATCCTCCTCATCTGTTTCTCAACCATTTTTTTCACCTTTCCTAACCTTCCTCTTTATGTGTCTTAGCATCTCAATATTCTGGTTTACTCTATTCCTTATTCTTCTTTTTCTATTTACCACCTTACAAATCTCTTCCTTCGTCATACCGTTCTGCAACCCTTCGTTAAGCCCTTTATTTTCCTTCTCTTTCTTTCTTAGCACAGAACTGAGTATACTGCTTCTTTTTTTCCACTTTTTGTTACTTTTCTCCATTTTCTCTATTTCCTTCTTGCTTTTTATTCGTCTCTTTAGATTCCTTATCCTATCCACTCCTATCCCTTCCTTCACTAACTTACTTTCTGCTTGTGGATTCCAATAATCTCTTTACTTATCCTAACCTCATTTCCATCTCCAAGTTCACATTTTTTACGCCTATGTTATACGCGCTTAAGCGGTAGAATATAAGAAAATCCATACAACGATGATGTACATATAGATTTCCTTTTTTCAAACACTTGTTCACCGATAGTTATTAAGATGACTATGTAAATATATATATATTTTTAACATTAATGTAAAGCCACGCTCTTACGTATAAACGAGACCGAGTGAAGGAAGGTGCCACGCCTACGACGCCAGTGCCGCTCGGCGCACGCACCTCCCTCCACTCAAGCCTCCCTCTCCACGCGGCCGCCGGTGAGACTCTCCGGGAGTGTGGCTATATAAGGCGGTGCACAAGCGAAGATCGGCACTCGCTGCAGCTGGGCATACCTGGCAGCAGCAACCACCAGCCTGGTTATCCGGTTGTGAGCAACAAGCTAAGTTG
>JAAAKG020136192.1:0-13281 GCA_010014905.2 Druon quercuslanigerum
TGGATGCCAACCCATCCATTCATATCTCCTAGCAGAATTATTCTTTCACCATGATCGCAAATATTCATCGTATCATTCGAAGTGTCCCAGAAAGCGTCTTTTACTTCTCTGGGAACACTATCAACTGGCGCGGAATATGCTATGATAAATAATCTTCTGATTCCTACTTTCATTCTAGCCCTCAGCAGTCTAGGAGATACGAAACCATGATCTTCGAGATGCTGTTTCGCTCTTTCATTCAAAATGAGACCAACTCCTTGCCTACGATGTGTTTCACTATATACTCCTGACTATATTTCAAATCCGCCTTTCAACAATCTGTTTTCTATGTCCCTACTTTCGCATCCCTGTTTCTTTGTTTTAGGTACACCTAGAATGTCTAGTTTCCTTACGTGCATAGTTTCTCGTATTTCTTTTAACCTGAGATCATTCACCCGCCTAGAATTTTATACACCCATGCTCCATTCGTCGCCTGAAACTTGACCTTTACATTTTCCGTGTGCGTGCACAACTACCCCCTTTATGCAGTAAGTTTATTTTGCGAGTTCCCGAATTTTAAGACTCTCGAATCATAAAATTTTTAAGTAATAAAATTCCTGATTTATAGATTATCGAATAATGAAATTTCAGGACAATAAAATTTCGAAATAATAAAATTCTCTGATAATCAAGTTTCTGAGTATAAAAATTCCTGAATTAGAATGTTTTAATTGAATGTAAATTTCTCAAATTTTTTTTACCAAATTCTAAAACTCTCGAATCATAAAATTTTCGAGTAATAAACTTCCTGAATTATAAATTCTCGAATAATCGAATTTCATGACAATAAAATTCCAGAATAATAGAATTTTCGATTATGTAATCAAATTCACGAATAATATGATTCCCAATTATAATTATAAAATATTTTGTTTATATTCTAAGAAATAAAAACAAAAGTTATTCCATTCCATCAAGCTTTAACAAGATTTGAAAATTTTATGGTAAATAATTATTTTATAGTAAATAATATTTTATTGTAAATTACCAAATAAACTTATCTCGTCTGTTGAATATTCTAGCTTGACACCATTTAATTTTCGCGGTCAGAAATTTGATAAAATTTAGAATGTAAACAATACGAGTGCGTACATGAAAGGTCCGTGAGGTACTGATTTCTTTTTTCTCGAAAGTCATCGGACAACCACATGTTTTTTTATGAGTCTTCTCTTGGCCCTTAAGAGAGTTTCCGGGAAATTCGTTCAAATGAGAAAGCAATGTGTTCGATTCCAGCGAGTTGTTACAGAAATTGAAAATTTTGTTAAATCTTAAGTTTAGAAAGTTTTATGCAATTTCAAGCTGAACATTTTTTGGAAGTAGTCGAAAGAAGATACATAATGGAGAAATAGGGACCCCGCCACTTGCTCAACAAACCCATTACGAGTATGATATCCGACTTTCCAATGATAATAGTATATGGTAAAAGAGCACATGTATGTATGTATACATATATATAGAATTTTAAAAATAAATGTTGTAATTTGAATAAAATGCAATATAATAAAATCTCTAAGTATGTTATAAAATTCCCGAATATTAAAATTCCTGAATAATAACATTTCCGAAATATATAAAAATTCCTGAACAATAAAATTTCCAAATATCACAACTCTTGAATTGTAATATTTTAATCTCATTTTAATTTCTTAAGTTTTTATTCCTGAATACTAAAATTCCCAAATAATAAAATTAACGAGTAACATTTCTAAATGATAAAATACGCCTATAATAATATTCCCGATTAATAAAATTTTCGGGTAAGAAAATTCCCGAATTGGGAAATTCTGAAATAATAAAATTCCCTAATAATAAAGTTTCCGAATATAAAAATTCCTGAATTGGAATGTTTTAATTGAATGTAAATTTCTTAATTTTTTTTACCAAATTCTAAAACTCTCGAATCATAAAATTTTCGAGTAATAAACTTCCTGATTAATAAATTCCCGAATAATCAAATTTCATGACAATAAAATTCCAGAATAATAGAACTTTCGTTTATGTAATCAAATTCACGAATAATGTGATTCCCAATTATAATTATAATAAATTTTGTATATATTCTAAGAAATAAAAACAAAAGTTATTCCATTCCATCGAGCATTAACAAGATTTGAAAATTTTATGGTAAATAATTATTTTATAGTAAAGAATATTTAATAGTAAATTACCAAATAAACTTATCTCATCCGTTGAATATTCTAGCTTGACATCATTTAATTTTCGCAGTCAGAACTTTGATAAAATTTAGAATGTAAACAATACGAGTGGGTACATGAAAGGTCCGTGAGATACTGCTTTCTTTTTTCTCGAATGTCACCGGACAACCACATGTTTTTTTCATGAGTCTTCTCTTGATCCTTAAGAGAGTTTCTGGGAAATTCGTTCAAATAAGAAAGTAATGTGTTCGATTCCAGCAAGTTGTTACAGAATTTGAAAATTTTGAAAAATTTTGTTAAGTCTTAAGTTTAGAAAGTTTTATGCAATTTTAAGCTGAAAATATTTTGGAAATAGTCGAAAGAAGGTACATAATGGAAAGAGAGACCCCCCCCCCCCCACTTCCTCAACTACCGCGAGAAACCTATCCTCAAGGGAAAGTTTTAATTATTCTCTCTCCTTTGCTCTAGTAATTCTGCTTTTCATGAGCTTTCCTTTTCACGAAAATATGGGACTACATCCTTTTAAATCAAATTAATGTAACTTCCAGATTCCTAAGAGCTTAAGTCGAAGTATATGCATTTTAAACAAAATAGTAGAATTTTCAAGTTAAGAGTGAAAATATTTGATTATTAATCTCGAAAAGATTAATTTTCAATGGAAAATAAATTTTAAACGAAACAGTTGCAGTCACAACCAAATAGTCAAAATTCCAAAGGAAACCCGGAAATATGAATTTTTATTAGAAACGTTAATTTTTAACCCAGTAGTAGAATTTTTTACCAAGAAAATTAATTTTTACCCAAGAAGACATTTTAACAGAATACATGAATTTTGTAGCAAATTACTGAATTTTAGTTTAGAAAGTTGAATATAAATTTTTAACCAAAAGTGAAATAGGTCAACTTTCAGTTTTAAAAAATTAATTTTCAAGAGACAAAAAACGAATTTTCAACAAAAAAGTAAAAATCTTAACTCAAGATATAAATATTCACTTAAAAATGCTTTTTTATCAAATTAGTTCAATTTACAACCAATTAATCCAACAATCAAACAGATAGTTGATTTTTCACACAATAAAGATCAATTTTTAAACCGAAAAGGTAAATTTGCAACTCTGAAAGATTTTTCACCCAGGTAAGGAAAAAAGTGTTAACGAAACTGTGCAATTTTAAAGCCAAACAAGCAAATTTTCCACAAAGCAGTTAAACTTTCAACAAAAAAATTTATTTTCGACGAAATAGTTACATTTTTGACCAACAAGATGACTTCAGAAGAAAAGTATAATAGTCGATTCTTTAATTTTTGTAATTAAATGTTGATGAGCAAAAAGATTACTTTTCTAATAAAATATGAATTTTCAGCAAAATAGTTACATTTTGAACAAAATAATTGAATTTTAAGCAAAGTAGTCAAATTTTGAATTAAGTGTAGAACTTTCAACTAAAAAAGATAGATTTTCTACTGGAAGAGGAATTTTCAATCCAAAAGAACGAGTTTTCTGTTCAAAAAGATTAATGTACAACAAAAAAGTTGAATTAAAAAAAAAATAGTTGAATTTCAAATAAAATTTTAGAGCTTAAAACTAAAAAAGATGAATTGTTAACCGTTAATTCAATTATTATTTTTCTACTAGAAGATGTATTTTCAATTCAAAAGGGCGAATTTTCTATCGAGAAAGACGAATGTACGAAAAACAGTTAAATTTTCGATAGAAAAAGATAACTTTTTTAAAGAATAGTTGAATTTTCAACAAAATAGTTGCATCTTTGACAGTAAAAGATCAATTCTGAACTAAAAATATAATAGTAGACTTTTCAATTAAAAATAATTGACTTTATATCAGAAAAATACGAATGCACAAAAAACAATGGAATTTTCAATGAAAAAAAATTAAATTTGAACAAAGTAGTTGATTTTTCAACAAAATATTAGAAATTTTAACCGAAAGATATGAATACTGAACTAAAAATACAAGAATAAATTTTTCATTAAAAAAGATGCATCTTTTAACTAAGAAAGATGTAAAAAGTTGAATTAACAACAAAATAATTAAATATTGAAGCAAACAGTAGATTTTTAAACCAAAAAACATTAATTTTGAACCAAAAATAAAAAAACAGATTTTTTAAGTAAAAAGAATTAACTTACAATTAAAACAAATGAATGTTTTATTAAAATATTAATTTCCAATCCAAAAGGAATAACATTTTACCTTAAAAGAGTGTAATCTGCAATAGACTTTGTAATTTAAAATAACGAAAGTTCCACTAACAATAGTTGGATTCTCTTGTTTCCCTAACTAAATTAGTAAATTTATGGTTAAGTAACAAAATAGTAATATTTTGAGGTTTCAGTTTTAAAATAGTAAGTATTTTACTAATAAATTAGTAAAAATGTTACTAATATCAATTAGTAAACATGGTTGATAACTTGATAACTTTGCTTTACTAATACAATAGTAAAAAAACCGGAAGAAAAGGGGATGTTTCTTAAAAACAACTAGCATAAATACGCAAATGCTAAGGATTTTGATGGTGTCAAGCCACACACTAGAGTCGGCAATTCGATAGTCACATAGAATTTTTCGCGCAAAAATAACGGAGACGGGAATAGTAACGGCATGCGACGGGTTTCGAGGCCAACTTGATTGGACTTAAGACATGTCCTTGTCCCTAGTCGACAGTCCATATAATTTGTCGTTCTCAACCACCATAAGCCTGGCAATTTATTTATTTCAAAAGCACGGACTTCATTTTCTATTCCCATTCACACACCTTTAATTCTCGACGCAAGTCTATAATTTCTCAAGGACTCTCAAGATGCTTTTAATCAGATTTCTTTCAAGAAGAAATTTACTTCCCAGCATAATAAGATCTGATTACACACTAGAAGAGGAAAAATATTTGTATACATATCAAAGAAAAGTCAGCAGAAAATGTTTAATGAATGAAAATTCGAAAAATATCGTTTTTCTATGTACGCATTAATCCAAATTAAGCTTTGTCGAAAATTGGTATTCTGGTGGGTTAGATTTCACCTTGAGCTTGTAGAACCCCTTCAAGCAGTAAAGTAAAAGAACACGTCTCAGAAAACCAAAAATTTGAAAACATGGACAAAAAACATGTCCGAACAAAACAAAACAAAAGAATGTTCATGAACATAAACAGGGTTGCTGCAGAGTGCAATTAAAAAATGCTATGACTTTTTCAGGTATACTTTTGGAAAATTTCCAGATCGACTTTTTATAAAATGCAGTCATTTCTATCAAATTTCAAGCAATTCTACCAGTCGCAAACTATTTAAGCAAGAATCATTTTTAAATTATTAATCAATGCTAATCCTTAGTGAAAAAATTTTTTACCCGAAACTACAACATTGTATAAAAATATCGTTTTTATATATAATTGTAGATACTGCAATGATTCGGCATAGGAAGCTTAAAATTTGTTTAAAAAATACGAGAATAAATCAAGATATTCAATTAATAATTATGATGTTTTATGATTTCTTATAAAATAAAATGTTTCTACAAAAAATTATGAAAATCCGCATGAACAAAACGCAATCTTAATTTTGTATAGTTTTTCTCTCTAAAATTATGAATTTTTATACAAAATTACGAATAGTTACACCATTTTCTAAGAAAAAAAATATAAAAATTTACGATGTTTAAAAGCCAGTGGTACGAAAACGAAATTGAGTGCAAATTAATGAAAATCGTCGCTTAACAATGAGAGAGATAGAGGAAGACCACGGGATTCCAAAAAAATTGTTTTGGAAATTTTGAGCCAAGATTTAGGAATGAACTTGGGTCAGGGGCAACTGGATTATTCACCACAACAACGCAGCTACCCACTCATCGCAGCTTCTTAGCAATTTCTGGTGAAACACGGCCTTATGCAACTATAAAGCCTATAAATGCCTTATGCATAATGCCCGACTTATCTCCCTCTGAATTCTGGCTGTTTCTTAAATTTTAAAATTTTCTAAATTGAAAACGATTTCAAGACGGAGAAGAAATAAACAGAATTCGAAGTAGCGGCTATTAGCTACTCCGAATGTAGGGTGGCCGTTTTAATTACGTAACAAAATTCCCGGTCATTTCTCGGTTTTTCCGGTTCTCAAACATTTTTACGGTCAATGAAATTAAAAAATTCTAATTCTAAAGCTAAAAATCTTTCAGTTAAGTAGTAAAAACTCAGCTGCAAATAATTTTAGCAATTTTCAGCTATAAATACTAAAAATTGAACGATTACATTTATGTTATAAACTGAACAATTCTTAAAATAAAAGTTAAATTATTTTCATTTTTAATATTTTAAAAATTCTTCAAAATCTTCAAAATTTAATTTCAAAATCTTCAAACATTTGTATATCGTTTTAAATTTATTCAAATTTTAAATAATTTTTGAGATTTCTCCAGAACATTCAAACAGATTTTAAAATGATTCGAATTCTTCCTAAATTTTGTTCTTAAATTCTGCAAAATTAAAAATATTTCCTTAAAATCTTCCAGATTAATTTGTCAAAACTTTGAAACTCTTTCAATCTTTTCAAATATTCTCTTCAGATTAATTTTTCGAAAAAAGGCAGTGGGCTATTGCTGATTTTACATGAACAACAAAATATTTCTAAATATGAAGCAATTTTTATTATTCTTTAACTGCAAAATTTATATTTTTCAAATCTTAGACTAAAACAAGATTTTGAATTTAATAAAAGCCGTTAATTATAAATATATTATTTTGAAGTTATTTTAAAATTTAAAACAGTTTAGAATGTTTAAGTTGGGCGTTTACAATTGTTTAACTACTCAGGTTCCAACTGAAACAGTTTAATTTTTAACGTTATAATATGGTAATACTTAAATTTGAAACTGCTTCCGAAGCTAAATATTAATTTTTTTTGGTTCTAAAGTCTACTATTATATTTTTGGTTGAGAATTCATCTGTTTTTGATTATAACTTTTATTATTTGGTTGAAAATTGATTAATTCTGTTTAAAATTCATATTTCGATGTTGAAAGATCAAATATTTAATAGAAAACTCGTATTTTTGATTTGAAAATTCAACATTTAGGATATATTTTTGTTTATTAACTAAACACTCATTCTTGTTTAAAAATTAAACTATTTGATTCAAAATTCGTATTTTTTGTTGAAGATTAATTTTTTACTGAAAATTAACCTATTGTATTTTTGGTTAAAAATTCATCTAACTTCGTAAACAATTAATCTCTCTAGTTGAAAATGCATATTTTTGGTAGATACATATTTTTAGTTAATAATTCGTCTTTATGGTTTTAAATATTATTATTTGGTTGAAATTTAAAAACTTTGTTTAAAAGTCATCTTTTTCAATCGGAAATTATTTTTTTTTTTGCAAATAAAAACAACATTTATATCTTTCGTCGAAAGTTTAACTAATTATTTGCGTAAAGATTTATTTCTTCGGTTGGAAAAATTTAACAATTTTATCGAAAAATCGTTTTTCTTTTTACAGATAATTCTTTTTGAATGAAAATTTAACGATTCCATTTATGGTAGAAAATTATTATCCTACTCTGAAAATTAATCTTTTTGGTTGAAAAGTCTAAGATTATATTTTTTTAAAGAATTTATCTTTTTTGGTTAAAAACTTAATTATTGGGTTGAAAATTCAACAATTTGAGTTAGAAAGTCATCCCTTTTGGTTAAAAATTATTATTTTTGATTAAGATCCTATTGTTTTAAAAAAATTTCACATTTTTATAGAAAATTCATTTATTCGGAAGTTATTTTAAAATTAAAAATAGTTTTATAACTTTCAATCCGGCATTTACATTTGTTTAACTTCTTAGACGTTCCAATTGAAGCAGATTAATTTTTAAAATTAAGATCTGTACATTCCTAAATTTTGAACTGATTCCAAGTCGTCTTATAAAATCAATTATTATTTACTTTTTAATCTATAGTTTAATTTTTAGACTGCTTTGAAACTACATTTAAAAAATTTTTAAATAATAAATCTACGTTTACACATTAAAATTAAATTTTAAAATTGGTATGTAAGAGATTTTCGAATTACGCATTGCGAACAGAATAATATTATAATTCGAAAAGATAAAAATTGAACTGATTATTTAAAAAAACTGTTGAAATCAAACTTGGAAGGATTTTTGTCTAAAAATTTGAAAAATTCCCGGTCAAAAAATAAATTTACGGTCATTTCCCGGCCTCCTAAAATTCTTGGTCATTGCTCAGTTCCCGGGTCCAGCGACCGTCTTTCGAATTCTGATTTTAAGGATTGCTTCCGATAGTGAAAGGATCACTGAAAGAAGAATATTATTTACCAAAATGAACTGCTATATCTGGTATATCGTATGGTCAAGTGTAGAAATTGCCTAATTTGAAATGGATTTGGTCTGCAGTCTTTATTCTCAAAATTCTATGAGATTTCCAGGTCTTTCAGGTCTTGGAGCAAACCTTTATAAAAGTATACATGCACGACGGTTTGAAATCTTTGAAATTGCAACAGCAGGCGTAGCAGAGATCCGGAAATCAATTTGAAGTTTAATATCGAGGCAGACATCTGGTACGGAAGCTTTACCATCTTATTGTTATTACAGACTATTCATGATCAGTTTATTACCACGCAGACAGAATTGTTATAATGTGTGAATGAGACCCTAGTTAGAAGGGGCATAAGAAGCCGTAGAAACGCGAGAGCCTGCATGAAAAAATGCATGGACGTTAAAGAAGCTAGAGAAGTTTGCCAGGACAGAAAAGTATGGCGGAAAATAGTTAATAAAAAGAGTGCCAGTAGGGTGAATGATGCCTAAAACACAAGACCTTGGAAACTAATAGACCCAAGTGGAGAACCTCACATGACGACTCTGTGAGGATCTTCACTTGGGGAGATTGCTAGAGAGATTGATCAGCAACCTGGGTCGGAGCAGTGTTCTGAAATGAACGTGTTATTTAAATAAATTACACGAGACTTCTAGGTCAATCTAAAAATTCTATAACCCCTTCCTCACACTACTCCCTTCCCCACCGAGTGAGTCACGCCTACCCCGAAAGGGAAACGGCTTAATGGTGTAATAATAATTCAGCACATTATTCACCCACCATATCAAGGGATATTTGCAAAAATTTTGAGGGATTTCATGAAATCTTAAGGAATTTTATATAGTTTTAAAGCGTTACAAAAGTTCTAGGTTATTCCAGACGATTTCAAATCTCTCTAAATCTGAATGAGTGAAATTTTCACCAATTAAATTAGTAAATGTATGGTGCAGTAACAAAATTGTAACATTTTGAGATTTGAATTTTAAAATAGTAAGTATTTTACTAATAAATCAGTAAAAATGTTACTAATACCAATTAGTAAACATAGTTCATAACTTTGTTAACTTTGCTTTACTAATTCAATAGTAAACTAGCTCGATTACTAACGAATTAGTGAACTGTAATGATGTCGTCCAATCAGAAGTCATTTCGTTACATGGAATTCTGCCGTGTCGTGCCAATCCATGACGTCAAGCGAAGTCACGCTATTTGAGGTTATGCATTGTGTCAGAAACGAAGTGAAGCTATGTTGTAGGTACTTCGTCCAGCAATATGAAAACGTTGTTGATTTACAGGACGCAGAAACTAGTTTTTATACGAATAGGCAAGAAATCTACAATGCCTATCGACCAAAGATAACCATTCCGAACTCAGATCTTTTTCGTGTACTACCCGAAGGCTCGAATACTGAAAACTTTATTCAGGAAGTGCGAAAGAAACAAAAAGAGGCCGTTCAGCCTTACATTATCTGCGTAAAGGCTCAGGTGATTCTTATGTTATTCAAGGCGATGGTAGCATAGTTTAGATCCACAAAAAATTTCCACTATTTAATTAGTAAACACTTCAAGGACACATACTACTAATTGCGTAGTGAAATTTTGCTAATTGTTTACTGGAATTTTACTAATTTCTTTGCAAAAGTCTACTAATTGCTGATTGAAATTTATCTAATTGCTTAGTGAAATTTTACTAATTTCATTAGTGTATAATTTTTAATAATCAATTTAGTAGTTTTCCACTAATCGTTAGATTTGACTACATTTTAAATGATTTCAAGAGATACCGAAGGATTTGCGATTTCTACGTCCCTCAAGTGGACAACACCACAAGGCACCCCTTGAAAAAAATCCACTCTATATTTTAGTGCCAATCCAGTGCAATCAACGCCCAAGATGTGTGTTATTGAGTTTTCTAATAAAGCTAGAAATGAGACTAATTAATACTTTTCGAATGGAAGTGCAAAATTAATTAAGGATAATTTTACGAAATGCGATTGTTTGAAAAGTAAACCAAACGGGCCGAGAATAAATGCCATGTAGAATAAGTTCCAGAAGAGAAGAGGTTTCAGTTTTTGTGTCAAAGCAAAGAAGAGTTTGAAAAATTAAGGCAGTGGAAACAGAATGAATGAGCATCAGAGTAGCAGTGAACTGAAATTATTCCGCGGGGAAAAACGGTTTAGGACTTTAATCTGTTTTTCCTCCCAGTCTAAACTCAACCCGCTTTTTCCACATACCCAAATTTAACACGTGTTTGCTCGCGTCGGAAAACCTTAGCCTTTTAAAATTATAAATTTCGTCATCTTTGATTAAGCAGTATTTTTTTTGTTCTCATATTATGTCAAACTCATGACAAAACTCTTCAGTAGTTAATTATTAATAAAATTCAATATAACATTAAGCCTAATTTTTAAAAATTTTCTTCATTATATCACATAAAATTAGATAGTTGCTATAACAATTAAGAACATTGAGCTCACTATAAAAAATGTAATTTAGAAAGTTTGTATAATGCTATTGTGTATATGAAAACTAGTTGTGAATTTGATCTGGAATGTTTGCACTCTATTGGTATTTATATTCAATATAAAGCACTTTGCTAACTAACGATTTCATTTTAATCAATTTAAGGATAGAAATTTTTATTTAAATAAATTAGTACGATGAAAGAAATTTAATTGAGGTTGGTGTAAAAAACTTCATTTGTTGAGGACAGAATACTATTTTTGATTTTGTAAATACCCAAAATCATTTCTAAATAACTGCACAGAAGAAATATTTTTGAATTATAATATAAATTTTTCACATTGTTCATTACGAATAAATCAGTTTTTAGTTAAAAAATCAAGTAACTGGTTACAAATTAAAATCTTTTGTTCTAAATTAATTTTTTTGGTTGAAGATTCATCGCTGTAATTTAAAATTTATTTCCGCTTTTTATAAAACTCGTATTTTTTTGTAGAAAATTCAATTTTTTGGCATATAATTCAACTATACCATTTAAAGATTCATCATTTTAGTTAAAATTCATAATGTTGGTTCAAAATTAATTGTTTAAATGAAAATTTAATTGTTCCCTTTTTAGTTGAAAATGGATCATTTCTAGTTCAAAGTTAAACAGTTTGTATGCACACTTATCTTTTTTAATTGAGAATTTGACTACTTCGTTAAAAATTCACGTATTTTCTTAAAAAATTGAGTTTTTGTAGATATTTATCTTTTTCTTTGAAAGTTAATTTTCTTGTATAAAAATTCTTCTTGTCAGTTAAAAAATTAAGTATTCCAGTTACATATTCGTCCTTTTAGTTTAAAATTCATTTTTGAGGTTGAAAATAAAATTATTTGGTTGAAAGTTGATGGAAGTTATGACAGTTGCATATTCCTTAATTTTTGTTAGAAAATTCATCTTTTTTATTGAACTTTCATTTTTGACTAAACATTTTTAAATTCAATTTCTGTTTAAAAAATTATCCTTGTTAGATGAAAAATCGTCTTTTTGTGTAGAAATTGATCTTTCGACAAAAAATAAATTATTCTAGTTAACGATTTATCATTTCAGTTAAAAGTTCATATTTTTGGTTAAAAATCCAACTGTTCCAATTAAATATTTACAATTTTATTTAAAAGATTTATCACTGTGTTTGAAAATGTAACTACTTTTTTTAAATTAGTTTTTTTGTTGAAAGCTAGTTTTTTTGTTAAAAGTAATATTTTTAACTACAAATTTAACTTGTTCTGATTAAAAATTACAAATCACAACTCCTCGAGAAATTTTATTAATTTTTACTAAAAAACTACAAGCAGTATTCAATGATACATAGCATACATACAATTAAAAATAATATATAATGTGGGAAAAAACTGGATTGTATCTGAAGCGGACAATTGAAATAAATTCAAATCCTTTGTTAAAGTATTCGCGTTCATGATGGCAAACCATTTTAATGTATCTTTATTGTTTTATTTAGACAAATTACAACGATGTTAATACGCAAAATATCATAGTTTACAGGCAATATGCTGCTGCAGGTCTTAAGAAATCACTTTTGAGTCAGTTCAAAAGCGTTGGTTTTTTGGGGCGAGGTAAAATCGATTTTCACTACACTACGGGGAACACCGGTTTAAGTTAAGGCCGCGAGGAGAAATGGATTAGGCGTCTTACCCGTTTCTTCCCTGAGTGTATTTCAATCCGCTTTACCTCTGGCGCTCATTCAATTAATTTTAACTCACTTTAGAAGTTTGCGCTAGGTGATCTTTCAAATAAATATTTCAGTTTAAAATTATTTAGTTTTTTAGAGACTTACATATGTTTCGGCTTTCTTTTCAGGGAAAAGTTGCTAAATTATTATGTAGAGCTTACTGTATTCCTTGATGAACTCTCTAGAAATGTTTTTGATATGTTTTTGCTTAGCAAAATGTATTTAAGAAATTTGTAAAACTAATTACTGTATAATTCAGGAATAAAATTTAAGCAAAAACGTACCAGAGGGATTGGTAGAAAATCCAAGAATAGTACATAATTGAGGCGCCGGATGCAAAAAGGAGATATAGAATTATTTTGCTGGAGTGGGGAGGCCCCTAGGCTCCTGAGAATGAAGTATTGAATTTTAATTTTTGAAATATGTATCCTGAGTAGAAATTTAATTTCGCGTCTTTTTCTCTTCGTAAAAAAAGTTGTAGCTATTTTATTTTTCGAATTATTTACGAAAAACTGTTTTTTTCTCTGATCAAAATATTTTTATTTTTTTCACTTCAACTCG
>JAAAKG020136193.1:0-13280 GCA_010014905.2 Druon quercuslanigerum
TTCACCGAATTTTTCTCATATCCGCCACAACGTAATTAGTTCAGTAATTCCTCAAGTACAAATTTTTTCCGTGTATGTTTTTTTAGAAGAGGCAATCTAGCTAAACGTCTAGCTGGGACAACTAAACCAGTTTTATAAAGAATTAAGACAAATATTTTTTAAAAGACAGGATGTCAATAATTTCATATCAAAGTGATATTTTTTCTTTTGCACTATTTAAAAATATATACTTCCGGATAATAAAACAAAAAAATTGAAATTTGACATTCTTCAAACTATAAAATATAAATCCCATTTCTGATGGCAATCAAAATTAGGACCTAAAAATATTTTTGGATTAAATTTACTCGTTAGTGATAACCAAGTTGACAATTATTACTCAATCGCAAAAATTCGTTAATATTTAAGTAAATTGAATGCAAACTTTAAAAAAGTGTAAGAATTTGAATTCTAAGAAAATGTGTACCTTTCACATTTACCCTTATTCTTATTTATAAAAATTGTAGTGCACATTGTCAGTAATATGCCTTTTTGAGAAAATACATATTTAATATTTTTGGAACAATAGACGCCATTGTGTCATTTTCTAAAAAAAATTTAATTTATTTTGACAAATGGAAGATTAAATTCAATAGCTCCTATTCCTAAGACAAACTTGTTTCTAAAATATAAAATACGTATTCCATTTTTTTCATTGTAGAATGATATACAGATTTAAAGTCAAATTTATTCTGACACACTGACTTGGACCTATCTGTATAATTTGAAGTGGAATTGGTCATATATAAATATTACAAAATGCTTAAACCCTACAAACATTATGTAAAATAATGAAAACAAACATCCAGAAACTTTAATTATAAACAAAGTTTAATCTCCTTTGGGATGCAGACTATCATGGAAGGTATGCTCCGGACAAAAATTTTGTTTTGCACAGCTAAAATGGCAAAAGAGGTAATAATCAGCAAACACAATTTGGGACCATGCATCACACCAAAGAAATGAAGCACATTAACGTCGGAGAGGTATTTATTAGTTGCGAGAATTTTAAGAAGGTTACAAAAGGATTTGTTCAAAAATGCTATATAATATCACCTTGAGGCTATCATCAAAAATATGTTTCGAAAAATTTTTAAGGAATACAAGTTTTCTGTAATTATATTATGATATTTATTATTTTTGTGATATTCTTCTTTAAAAAGATAGGTTCGCTGCGAGAATTTTTGAATAGTTATAATATTATTGATTTAAACTGCTATGTAACACCACCTTGAGGCTTTCTACCAACAATATTTTTCAAAGAAATTTTGAGCAATAAAAGTTGTTTGTAATTAAATTAAGACGTTTATTATTTATCATTCTCCAATTATTACTGTGATATAATTAATATTAGGATTCATTATTTATTATAGAATTACTCTTGTGAACTGGCGGTATTTGCGAATATTGTTGTTATGAATTAATAATACCATTTCGTGCTGTTATTACACCCTTTTGTGTAATATTAACCGCAAACGGTATTATTAATTTATAACAACAAAATTAATAATATCAAGTGAAAGTATTTATATCCTTTTCAGGCCATATTTGTTTTATTCCATATGTACGGAGCTATGTCCCCCGTGGGTATAACCAAAGCTATCAATGATGCAAGCGCTTCTAAGCGAGAACTTGAAGAAAGTAAACGTCATAATAAAAGAATTGAAGCAAGTGCTCTGGAAAAGGGTTTATATCTTTAACCTTGCAAGCAAGGTTTAGGATTTAATTTAAAGAAAAAAAAAAATTTGAAAAAAGAAAGCAATCAAAAATTTATTTTTTAAGCTACCACGTAGAACTTTGACAAAAAACCCAAATTTTCGTGAAGTTTTTATGCGAAATGACTTGCCAGAGCGCAGTCCTCATGAATATATATCGGTTATTATTAATCTCGACAGTTAAGTCAGTCCGGGCACATATTTACTTTGATAGCACCGGGAATCTTCGACCACCCTTGGATCTTATAAAATATCTCCGTTTTGGGAACGTAAAATTTAATGATGAAATATATTAAAATTATGACATGTTTGTATGTGGGCATTTATGTTTCCAATTTTTATATGATAAACAAAAAACTGCGAAGTATGTACAAGTGGGTGTCCAAAAAACGCCATGTTTTTTTTTATGACACAGCCCCTGAACTTGCTCTATTTATTGAAATAGTAAATGCACTGCTTAAAATATATTTTCTAACATGGTTCTGGGACCTTAAAGTGTCTTTAAATGATTAAAATGATTCAATAACTTTAATTTTTATTTATATAAAAATTGTTCACCAGAGAATTCAACAGATAGTTACATATGATCAGGAAAAAATAGGCTCCATTAGGCCAAAAATACTACCCTTTGGCTTTCAAAAATACCCTTTATAGAGGTTAAAATATTATGTGTTGAATTTTAAAGAATTTATTGCGTTATTCAATGGATTTCTTGGTACGTAAATGACTTAACGAGATACAGGAAAACAACCAATTATTTTTTCACAGAAAAGTACCCATATAATAAAAAGAATATCCGTCTTGAATTTAATAACATGCTGAACTAACAAAATTATTATTTTATTTTTATTTATTTATTTAACAACAGCATTTTATACATTATATGATTCCAAATTAAGTACAGCTGCGATATTTGCTTAGGTCCGCGACCGGTGCAAAGAGGTGGAAATTATAATAAACTACTAACTTAATCGACTAACTTTAACCTACGTTCACATGATAAAGCCTCTGACTTTCAATACGTCAGACAAGTATCTAGCAACAAGATACAATTCCGCATGGTTCGGCGAATTTAGCAATGCAGTCCAGAACGCAACAGAGGTTGTAAGGTCTACCGATGAGTCAAAGCAATCCGATCTTAGATCTCTATACATCGGGCACTCCGCTAAAAGGTGTAATAAGTTCTCTTCTACGCCCTGGTTGCAGATTGAGCAGAACTTCCCCACCAAAAATCCAAAACTAAGATCTCCTATGGAAAATCTACCCCGAACTGAGCGTATGAGACGAGCCTGAGGAAAAAGTCTGACAATTTTAAAAAGAATCCCACAGCTAAGGTACTGTTGCCCCCTTGGATCTACCCAGGGATAAGGTAGCACTTAAAGCGAAGAAGTTTGCGCAAGCCTGATCAGGTCTAAGTCTCTAATATAGATCTCACATTTGGTTAAAATGATATCTCTGTTGGACTGTAAACCTACCAAGTATAGATCAGGCCATAAATTTGCCGCCCCCACACAGCGAGAGCATGTGTTTAACCTGTAGCACCCAACTGAACTTGAGGGTTGCCGCACCATAGTCTGCCACAGCCTAAAGACGTCTTAAGCATATTCTAGTGAGTCTTTCTTTATTCATACCCAGCATCTTTTCTAACCAATTGAGGGAAAACTTAAGGATCTTATGTGCCGTTGAAACTCGACCGAGCTCCAGTCTAAGTGCACACCCAGGAGTATGTATAGGGAGTCCCAAAACTCTCTTGAAGAAGTTAGTGTGAATTGTCTCCACCTCTTCGCAATATCTTAACCTCCAAATCCCTATGACATAGAAGAGAACATTTGATACAAGGCTCTGGTACAAGATTTGTTTGGTGCGCCGAGATTCCGACTTGGCCGCTCAAAGGACCTGCAATGTCGATTCTACCGCAATCTTTGCAGCAGCTCGCGGTGATGCTCTTGCACGGATTAAGGTGGGGAAAAAAGGCAATTTTTAAATTTACAGAAAGAAAAGGGTCGTAATGGAGTTATCCAGGAGATAAATGATAGCACGATAGAAAGTTTGAAAAAAGTCGTGAAGCGCAAGGCATCTTCTGATATATCCTTTCTTCATTCCGCACATATATCACTTTCAATAGTGATAATAAAGAAATGTATGACGATAAATAAAATAATAATTTTAATAGAAAGGATAGTAATTATAAATTAAAATATTATAAACGTTGATTTCTTCAATGTATTTGGGAAAAAGGAATCATATTTTCTTAAGGACATTGACTGGGAACTGACAAAGGGAAATTCCAGAGATAGAACTAATTACCCCAGCTCTTTGCCAACTTTAGACACAGTTAGATTGTCTAATAGAATGTCAATGTACGCCGTTTTCTAAAATATAGTTTAATGCATAACATATTTTGAAGAAAGCTCCATGATAATTTTTTTTAGATAATTTGAATTTACGTAAAAGCACCATATCAAAAAAAAACAAAGAGCGAATAAAGTATGCTTCTGAATTCAAAATTTTTGAAATTAGAATAGAGATTACAATTGCACTGGAATGGAAAACGTGTTTTATCATTCACTGAAAAAAAAGTTCTACACTTGAAGTTGCCGAATCTCTCGAAGAAGAAAAAATCAATTTTCAGAAGCAAACAAATTCTCTTAATCTCAAGAATCGTTAGGACCACATAAAACTGAAAAAAATCTTATTTATTTATTCAGATGCAGCCGATCAGTTTCTTCCTTCATTTCACTAATTTCTAGCGATATATCATGTTTATACGGATCATCTTCCTCAGACTCTACTACGTTAAGATCGTTATTTTCGTACCCTATGTTATTAATATAATTTTCTACTGCAACATTTGAGGTGACATCAAATCTAGATGTAACACGCGAATAACAATTCTTGCAAACACAAGTGTGTGATTCAATATTTATTTCGGGAAACTAGAGTTGCAGCAGAGCAGCCAATTCTCTTAGCTGCACAAATCTATTATTAACTGTATTATAAATTGTGTTTCTGTGCACACACCTGTCGTTTGCCTTTTAAGTTTACTCCTCGAAATGTACCTATTACTGAGAATCTAAATTTGCCTACAGACACTACAAATAATTTAATCCTATAAGTCAACTGCTAACATGGAGAACTACGAGGGATGTTAGTTGAAGTTTGCCGGTTTTTTCAATAAAGAAAGCAGTTAATCCTCAAGGGAATCTCAAAAAAAATTTTATTCAAAGTATTGACCATTAGATTCTACACATTTTGTCCATCTTTCAGGGAAATTATGGATACCATTCCAAAAAAACTTTTTCTCTTTCGAAACAAACCATTCGACGAGCCATTTTTCGACTTCTTCAAAATTGGCGAAGCGCTGCTCTGCGAGTGAGTGTCCCATCGATGCGAAACGGTGATAGTCTGACGGGGCGAGGTCTGGAGAGTACGGCGGGTGTGATAATATTTCCCAATTCAATGCTTGTAAGGTGTTATTCACCACTTTAGCGGTATGAAACGGTGCGTTGTCATGTTGTAGGATCACTTTGCAATGCTTTTGGGCCCATTCCGGCCGTTTTTCGATCAACGCATGATTCAAATTGATAATTTGTTGTCAGTAGCGATCCATATTCACCGTATCACCAGGTTTTAATAACTCGAAGTACACCACACCACACTGGTTCCACCAAACACAGAGCATTGTCTTACGGCCAAAGCGATTTGGCCTTGGAGTCGATGGGCCCACCTCACCAAGTGAAAGCCATGTTTTTTTCCACTTCGGGTTCTCGAAATAAATTCATTTTTCGTCCCTCGTGACAATTAGATTCAAAAAAGATTTCCTTTTGAACCGTTTAAGGAGCATTTCACAAATGGTTTTTCTATTTTCCATTTGTCTATCGTTCAGTTAGTGTGGTACCCATTTTTCATACTTTCGGATTTTTCCCATGGCTTTTAAACGTTGGCAAATTGCTCCTCGGGTCACATTTAGTGTTTGTGCCAGTTACTGTTGCGATTGGGTTGGGTTTTTATCCAATAACGCCTGCAATTCCTCGTCTTCGAACTTTTTCGCTGCACCAGGATGTTCATTATTCAACCGATGAGCTTCAACTGCTTTTTTCTTTTAATGAAATAAGAAAAGCAACGAATGCCACAAATGCGATTTACTTGGAACGAAACTCGACATATTCACAGCGGTAAACAACTATGATGCTATTATTTTGGCAGAATGGAATTGTGTATTTTTGAAGGTTATTATTATTGTCCATAGAAAAATATTACATAGATGCCAAATCATAGAAATGTATACATACCTCTAGCGACATCTGTGAGTAAAACCGGAAAACTTCAACTAAATCCCCCGATAATCAAGTGTATGGAAACTTCTGGAATTTAAGATACATAAAACTATCAAAAAATATTTTGAACAAATTTTCGTTTTTATAAAAAAGATATTTTATAAGTTTTACGTGGGCTAAACAATTATTCGGATTAAGAGAATTTTGTTGCTTATGAAAATTGAATTTTTATATTTTTCTCGGAAATGGTGCAATATATCACGAATGAGTAAAAAAAACTTTTTGCAGCACTCTTTGAACTGTTAAAAGTAATTTTTTAAAATTTTTGTTGTATCTATTGCTGTTTGCGAGAAAAATACAAAAATTCGATTTGATGAAAAAAATTCTCCTGGCCAGAAAAGTTATTTAGCCCTTTGGCCCATATAAAGCTCACAAGGTATTTTGTTCGTGATAGTAGAAATGGGATCGGGTGCAATTTTTCAGATTAGCACCCGATCCGGGCAAAGTCCTGCGGTTGTTCTTATGATAAAATTTTAATTATATATATACAGGGTGGAGGATTTTAATTTATCGCAGGAATTATCTCAGAAAGCACGTCAGGTACAGAAAACTGTTTCAGACAAAAGTTGTAGGAGACAAAGTGGGACATGCATTGCTATCAATGTTCTTGACATCGCAAGCAATTTTGAAGGTCGTTTGAAGGTCAAAGTAATTTTTTCTACTGGAAACCCCTAATTCTTACCCCGGATTTAAAAACAACGGAAAATTTGACGTATAAGGAGTTGTGTTGGTCAAGGTTGTTTCAAGGTAACCTGAAGGTCAAATGGGCGAAAATGACATAACGAGCAATATCTCACAATATACACAATGGTTCACCTTGTATATATATAACCATTCGGTACGGTTTTGATTCCTCTAGAATCAAACCGAAAGGCCTATGACAAATCCACCGAACGCGTCCTCGCGTTGCGGATAGAGGGTCCCTGTAGCAAGGGTTTCTGCTGAATATGGTTACAAAAAATTAATAGGCATTCGCAGACAACTGTCCAGGGGTGGTCCCGAAGGAATTAACCCCCAAGCGGAGGTGTCAAAACAGTGCCAAAAGCTCAATGGCACCTAAGTTCTCGTGGGAACAACAATGATAACACCAAACATGGTTGTAGTAAGTGCGGTTCAAAACAATAGAACGCACAGGGCTCCCGACAGTGGGTCGGCCAACAATGCCGACCACTCTAGAATTGGGGGAGCCAATGAAGATGGAATCAATGCGGTGGCCCGGCGAAATCTTGCGGTTGTCCTTATGACAAAGATTTTAATTATATATATGAATGGAGAAGCATAAAAGAATGTATAATAGCTCAAAATATTTTTCAATCTGATAGCTTTACAAAGCTCTGTGGAGCTTTTAATATTTTTCAAAATGGCAGCTACAATATGGCGCCAAACACCACAAAATTAAAGGTTCATAGAAAAAAATTAATCATAAAATTATGAAAACAGTATTTCCAAATTTGTTACCTCCTAGATACAATGAATTAAACGCATTCAACACGTGAAAAAATTTTCGACCTCGCAGCAGGTGCGAAACACCCACAAAATGAGTGATGATTGTGCAAAATGCGAAAAACCTAATCCAAAATTTCAAACAAAAGTTCTTGAATTTTTTGTAGTAAGCACATCAACTTAAATATTTTAAGTATGTAAACAAATTTTTAATTCCCTATCAAGCGCAAAACACCCTTAAAATAAGAGTTGAACGTGAAAAAATACAAGAAATGTAATCGAAAATTTCAAAAGAAGTATCATTAATTTTTTAATGTGTTCCATTATATGTTTCTAATATTTAAAAAGACTCTTAAAATAAGATTTGATATTAAAAAATGCAAAAAATGTAATCCAAACATAAAAGAAGGTACCCTGGATCTTTTCTTTTACTAAATACGTTGCATTAAATAAAATAGATGTGTACAACAATTTTCAACCTCTACCTCGCCCAAAGCAGCCCTGGTATAAGAGTTGATAGAGTCCGCTTTCTCAATAATTCTTCTCTGAATAGTGCGGCTGCTCCTCATTCTTGCGCGAACGCATCCTCCATCATCGCGCTATCGCTTCGAGCACCAGCATTTCAATCCGGTCTTTCTAAATAGTGCCACTCAAATACATTTACGAAAATAGACTATTTTTCGTTCTTTTCGCAATCATACAAAAAGCAAACAAATTAAATCAGGTTTTCTATTAGTGTTAGATCATCTTCATTCATAAAAATATCGATATTTGCGATAAAAATAAAGTCAAATTCTTGCTTTCTTTCACTTATTGATAAAGTTTTATTAATCAACTATTTATTTAATAAAGTTATGATTATACTTTAAAGAAGAGACCATCAGTGTTTTATTTATCATGATGAACATTTTATAAAAAACCGTGCGAAAACAGAGTAAAAACTTGTTTTTTAAATATATACGAAAAGCCCCTTTATTGTCCGGCCGATTTCAGTTTTCTTGGAACTGCTTGCTTTCGCAGTTTCTCAGCTGCGTAGTAGTGTCAATAAGGGGTCGGCACTGTATTTGCAATCTACATGCCTCGTATAAATGCAGTGTCCTGACTGTTTACGTTTCGACCGTCTGATTTCTGTCACGGGGCAACTCCCAAAACTGGGCAGAAACGGGACATACGGTGTGATAAAAAAAGTGATCTACAATTGAATTTCAAAATTTTTTAAATCATCATCCTTTAAAAATTATTCAATAATAATCGACAAGATTTGAAGTTAAGTAAACGTCATATTTCGAAAGATGTACGATAAATTAATTACTACAGAATTAATACTTCATAGCACATATAATAATTAATCAAATTAGGAAAAAAGATGACTGATGAGCAGCACTATTTAGGAAGAGCGGACGCGAATTCGATGGCGCTTCCACGTTCCAAGAGTGGGGGAAGCTGAGTTTCACGAAAAATACTCCCCTTCGAGTCCATGTCCGGCAGTATTCGGAGAGTGGACTGTAATAAAAAATGCAAGAAATCGAGACCAATATTTAAAAAAGGGTATTCTGGATCTTTTCTATAACTTAGTACATTTTATTTAATGTGCTAAATATGTAAAAACTTTTTTAACTCCCTAATAGGCACCGAACTCCCCTGAATTAAGGGATAGTAGTGTACAAATAAGAAAAACGCGTGTAAGACGGAAATGTTCAATTGCTAGTAACATTCCTGTGTTGATATAAATATTCGATATTACAAATTTAATAAGGCATGCTAATCAACTCCCTATAACGAGCAGAACAGCCGCAAGTTTAGGGTTGATATTATGAAAACATGAAAACTATACAATATAAGTTAAAAATATATAATTTTTCGACAATTGAAGGATTACTTGTGTAATATTACGATCCACAACAAAAAACCAACAACAAAACACAAAAAAAATAAAAAATAAAATAAATTCGGACTTTGCCCCTTCAAAGCAAAGACAGTCTCCACCCTGTAATGCGCAGAGAGCTTCATTGTTTTTTTATTGATAATTCATTTTTACTTTTAGTTGCATTAAATGCTACGTCCTGTGTTAAAAAAAAGTGACTTTTCATTATTCTTGAAAAGTATTCATTTATTTAGCAGTATCTATTTTTTTCACATTTTTACACTCACAACCCTTAATTTAGAGGTGAAGAATGTTTGTTAGGAAGATGAAAATGTTGTTGCATATTTAGCTTATTAAATAAAATACACAAAACAAAAAAATCAAGGACACCTTTTTTTAATTTAAGTTATGATTTGTTAAATTTTCTTTATAATTCACACTTATACCAGGGGTTTTATAGGTCGGCTAGGGGCTTGGAATTTTTTGTGCACATGTGTCATATCCAATGCAGTGTACTGAGCAAACTGAATCTGGGTACCTTCTTTTAATTTTGGATTCGATTTTTTGCATTTTTTTAATATCAACAATTATTTTATGGGTGTTTTAAGCCTACTAGGGATTTTGAGAATGCTTTGCACTTGCTAGTGGGTAAAAAATTTGCGTACATACTGATAAGATTTAAGTTGATGTGTTTACTACAAGAAAACTCAAGACTTCGTGTTAGATTTTTCGCATTTTTCACAATCATCCCTTATTTTGAAGGTTTTTCACACCGGCTGCGGGATCGTACTTTCTTTGACATGTTGTACATATTAAATTCATTGTATCTATCGAATAAAAAGTTTAGGAATACTATTTTTATAATTTTGTGATTGATTTTTTGCTATCAACCCTGAATTTTGTGGTGTTTAACGCTATATTGTAGCCACCATTTTAAAAAATATTAAAAGCATCATATGGTTTTTTGAAGCCATCATCAATACAAACATTGAGGGCTATTACACATTTTCAAAATGTTAAAAAAGCACCGCATGGTCCTGCTGGGAGCCATCGACGTCTAAAAGTGATACCGGCTTTCACTAGAACCGCGGTAAATCACGCATATGACCGTGTCTCACGACCGTGAGATGCGTGGCCACAGGGCACGATGAAATCACGATAGGCCGACGAAACCCACGTTTCTTGATGACAAGAAGCGATCCAAGGATGAGAACTTTCTGCATCCATCGTGGTGCTTTCTGAAACATCATATCATCCATCATACGCTGGTATGGATTTAAGATTACGAACCAGCGACAGCTTTACACCTCCGAGAGCACCGATCACAAGGACAATTACTTTAACCGAATATTTCGAGTACAGTCGTTGCAGCTCGCATTTGAGATCTTGATACCTCTCCTCCTTATCCTTCTCCTTACCAGTGACTTCTTAGTTGGCCGCTGCCGAGAATTCGATCACGAATATAGTTTGTTTCTCGAGGTCTTAGAGAACGCTGTCAGGCCTCGAGGGTGCAACGGAGACGGTTATCCAAAAATTGTGATTTCAGAAAATTTGGCACTTCTCGTTTTGCATAGTTGACTTTATCTCCCTTAGATCCTTCGGTAGGGCAGGGTGGCGGCAAATGCCTTAGGAGCGACAAAGCTGGCAATAAAGGACTCTTAGGACGGAATTATATCTGTAGAGATACATACTTCCCGCGTGGATGAGACACCCAAATAGTATGTGTTCTAGATGCGAACGCCCTTTATGTAAAAAAGGTCCTTCTTGATATAAAATGCGGTCGCGGTATACTAAGGTGGGAATTAGACCGTCCTGGGACGCGAAAATGAAACCCTCTGTACCTAAATTAGACCGTGATGATTTGAGAAACGCAAATGTTTTCTCTTTTGTCTAGTGACAGTTAGCGGAATTTTGGAACCTCTGCTCTCTGTACCTCGGCTTTTGGAAAAGAAGCATTTAGGTAAAGTAATGCACTTTCCTCACTTCTGATTTACCTTACCTTACGGCAAGCTGTATTCAGAGAACTTCGATTATGAATACACTGGAGATCAGAAGGCCGCATCTGTCTTGACGGCGTAAAATGTATAATCGCGGAACAAACAAATTTATATGCAATCTCTTATACATATGCATGATCTTCCGTGTGGAGATGTCAAAGGCCTTAAGCTCGTTCTTCGTTCATTGAATCACACCGATTGAGTGAAGTTGAATTGGGACTGCAAGCATGTTAGTCGCCGATACTTTTTTCAACGCCAACAGATTTGATAATCAAATCTTCCGAACAAGTTGCTTCGGAGAGACTCTCGAGTGTCAGGTGTCTAAAAACACTTATACCTACAAACTCAGAATCCTTCCTTCAGATGAATTTTGGCACATTTTTTCAATCCAAAGTCCATACCAAACCCTCCAGTGTACTGCTTCACTATATTTGAAGAACTTTGAATTTTGCTTTTTTCAGGTCATCCATATAGAACACATGAGGGACCTTATGTTTGCGATGATTAGTGTCGCCAAAGAGGCATCCAGAAGGATTTCGTAGTCCGAGAGATAGAGGAAGTGGTGTGATGCAAAAAAGCAAAGGACTCATGGTGTCACCCTGAAAGACGCCCCTATGGAAGGTGACGTTGTTCGTTGTTACTCGATATTTTTGAGAACAGATAGCAAATCTTGTTGTCCAAAGGGGCATTATTATCTCTATGCATTTCACTATATGTGGATGAACCTTCAAGTTTTTCTACAGACAGATTATAAGTCTATGCGAGGTTGAATCGAAAGCTTTCCGGTAGTCAATTCTATCACCTATCAATTAGTAGGATCTCTCGGTATACTGCTACACCTTTTTTCGAGCTATGATATTCGTACATCTCTATCCACATCTTATACAGTGTGTTCAAACAAGTTATTAGCCTGTAATTCTCTGCATTTCACAAATTGACCTTCTTCGGTAGCAGTATAGTGCGTCCTAACACCAGACACTGTGAATGTGCGACAGAAACAAAGGGAAAGCTAAAGAGGCGCGATGGCTCAGCGAAGAAACTGTTCATTCTCCCCAATTCATCTCCCCCTCTTCTGTATTCTCCTCCTTGTGTCAGATAACACCCGTATTTTGTCAACAATATACTGCTTGGTTTTCAGCTAATTTAACTTTTTCTGTGTGTGATTGATGGTCCTCAGTTCTTGGGCGAACTTTCGAGCCCTTTCTGTGAACGGTCAACAAGATTTTACGAGTATGTAGTCAGTCACACTTTGAACATCCATTGAGCACTGAGCATCCATTTTAGCCAGATCTTGGTGCTTACGAGGAACATGTAAACTACAGTTTCTTCCTATCTTGAAATCTTTATCATCTATCCAAAGGTGCTTGCTTTCCGCGGTTGGTCTCAATGTCGCTTCCTCATCGTCATCTTTAGCTTGTTAATGCAGTTGTTGAGGAAGCGCCCTGCGCACATATCCAGTTTGGAAGAGGTACGGACATTGATTTCGCAAAGACTGGTGCGAAACGTGTTAAAGCTGTGGGTGTTTCTGGCACGACAGAAAGTCATAAAGTTTCCCCTAATAGAAATAATACTGCCATCGTAGCAGTCTAGCAAGTCATTCTTAACTTGACTCGTCCAGTCAATGTGGGTCTTTCTTCGGTTCATCGTTGTTGTTCATCTAAATTTTCAGAACCTCGAACTCTAGGGTGATTGGCACTGTTTGTCCACCCATTGTCAGGTGCTCTGCGCATTCGGTCATTTTGAATTGCATGCAAGGATGAGGATACTTACTGTGAGACAGTGTCTCCAGAACGTGGGATTTTTCGACTCCCACCACTCTCCCATATGGGAGCAATTCATTCAAACGCAGCGTGTCGGTGAGTCGGCTCTGCTACATGTTGCGTAG
>JAAAKG020136194.1:0-13280 GCA_010014905.2 Druon quercuslanigerum
TCTTCGTAATCTTCCCCTTTCTCTTTCCCATCCCCTTTCATCTAGCATCTAGTAATTTTCATATTCAATTTTTTTTTATCTTTTTGAGACTTATAAATGTTATAAATTTCTGTTAAAATTTTTAAAATTCGCTTAAAATTTTTTTATAGAAAAAAAAATTTACCTTCAAGACTTTCAGATTCTTTTTCGAAAATTTTTTGGAAATACTTTGATAAATTTTATGACATTGTCATTTATACTCTGCAGTCACAATCTCAAACACAATGCGTATTATGGGTCCATTGGAAAAATTGAAACAAACTTTAGTTTGTACACACAAAGGGCCCTCTGATTACCGATGTTTAAAATACATAAATTCTATTTTCTAATATAATGCTTAGGTGGCGCAACAGAGAATAGGAGGTTGAAAAGGAGAATGGAGGTTACCACTTTTCATATGAAGGATAATGTAGGGCTGATTTTATTCCTTTAAAGGTTCTCTGCAAATTTCTTTAGTTCATTTTTATTAATAAACCTTTATTTAGGAATTATGAATTTTTTTTTAAAATAATAGTTTTTCATAAATAAAATTTTTAAATAAACACGTGGCAACGAGATTTGCAGATAACCTTGTAAGGTAGTTCCCGCACGCGAAAATCGCTTTAAAGTTTAAACTCAGGCTGATCCAAAACGCCATTGCGTTTTTCCTAACCTTCCTTTATAAATCTTTGTTAGGTTTTCACACGCTCGTTCTAGCTACAAAAAAACCTAAAATACATAAGGTGTTGCCAAATCGTCAGTACTTCCTTGCGCTATATTTCTCGCGTGAATAAAAATATTATTCTTTCGATAGTTATATCTCTGATAGTAAACTCAAGAAAAAATTGTAATTTTTGTAAAATTTTTGTTTCATCTTTTTCTATACATCTCTAGTTTCTAACCTAAATGGAAAGAACTGCTTAGATGCTACAATTAAAACTGTATAAATTCAACTCGTTTTTACATGGGACCCATGTTTTCAGTAGATAATATCTCACCTCACATAGTCAACATTCAGTTAAAAACTGCACGGTCGTTGCATAATATTCTTCTGTATGTATTGCGAAAATTCAAAGAAATTGCTAAGAAAAGTGAAATATCTCATGAACTACCTTAAGGAATAAATGAAGCGCTACATCATTGTAATTAAATAAAAATGGTAACTTTGGCTTAAAAAGAAAAAGGAAAATATTAAAAATAAATAGTTATTTTAAAATATAGGAAACACGAAATATTTTGTTTTCGAAAGTTCACCTCGAGTACATTTGCAAAATTAGCGAAAATTAACATGATCATATTTTCCTCGATTGAAGTGATCATTTTTAATAAGGTTTCTTTTTTGAACTTGAAATAATATTATAATAAATATGTGATCTAACTTAATTGCGCATGAATAATATTTTGTTGTGGTTAGTAGGAATTGCATTGGGATTTACTTATAAAAGCAGTGAATTTTATAATTTTATAAATTATTTTTAATTTAAAAGATTAAAAAAATCCTAAAGATTATTATCTTTCACCCAAAAATATCATATAGTAATTTTTATTTAACAAAAATTCGTTTTAGAACTTTAGCCTTTCATTATTTCCATTCTGTCCGAATTGCATAGCTGGCGCCGCCACAAAGGCGACCATCAACTCTAATGACAAATATCTTCCAAAGACCAACAGAAAATTGGCATGGGGCTGATGCCGAAAACCCCTTCGAAAAAAATCGAAGCCTTGAATTAACCTGTTTATATTTCTTCTTACAGAATTAATAACTTCGCAACCAGCGGCAGGCGATGTTATTCCACAACTGACCAGCTTAATAGAATTATATCCCAACTCCGCACATTACCATCTTCCTGATATCGAAAGATTAGAACAAAAAGACATTGAAAAGTTCCCTGGATTCGAAACACTTAACGGTAAACCCATGACTAAGCGAGCTAAAGTTTATCTAAAAAGGGGCAAGGTCCTGTTTGGATTTACAAAGGGACCTGGACCCAATGTAGATGAAGAAGTTGATAGACTAGGTACCTTGTATGGTAACCCATATTTACGGCTTGTATTTGACACAGAGCAGCGTAAGTGGTTTAGACTGGAATTTGCTGAATATCAGCGAATGGGTGTGGGCCGTAATTTGCCACTTGTTATCGCGCAAGATGAGGCTCATGCTGAGTTTCACAAAGCAAACAGTCTAAAGTACAAAGATGCACACAATGCAGCAAGCGCACATGCAAGCTATAAAACATGGTTAGATGAACCTTATGTAAGAATGAATAAAGAAAAACTCACAGAGGAACAACGTGCTGAAAAAGTCAAGGAAATATACCGTAAGCATTATAATTCCGTATTCTTACCTCAAGCACCAGGAACATCAGGAGCAAGCAAAAAAAACGATTAATCATTTCAAACCGGCATCTGTCGTCTAGTGGTTAGCACACTTGCCTCTAAACCTAACCGCCGACAGGACGCGGGTTCAAATCTCGGTCGATCCGTAAACTGGCCCTGCAAAACTAGTAATAAGAAGTACTATACACGGGTTTTACTGCGATTTTCCTTGTGTTCTGCAGAAAAATTTATATTTCGAAAATTAAGTCAACAAAAATATTGTAGGTGAATACTAGTACTTATATTTTTAAAGACGGGCGCAGCCGCTGGGGTGTAGAATCAGTAGAATCTTTCCTTGGGGGGAATAAGAAGTCGGGAAAGGGTGATGAATTTAATTATTTATAATAATTTTATAACTTATTGGGACGAAAAATATCTTGAGAAGACACACAGGCCTACTTTGCGTACGTGTACTTTGAATTCAAAGCAGCGTGCACTCGTACGCGCATGACTCTCAGATAAGTCGGGGGAAGAGGGGACGAAATTCCGCTTGCTGCTTCGGAGTCGACACGCTCGTCTCTTTGGAGCACTCGTTTCTTTGGAGTTTGTATCATTGGCATTAGAGACACTTAATGTATTAATATTTTCAAAATACTGTTAATTATTTAAAGGAAATAAAGCAGTATTTATTTATCGTTTAGAGTGATTCCTTAAAAAATCAGAATTCATGATGACCAAAATATGGTTAGCATAGATGGAACATAAAAATGAGTTCTGACTCATATCATTGAGAAAAATGTTTAGTTATTAAATTTTATTCATTAAACACTATTTTTCTCGTTTTCGTACTAAAAGCTCATCACTTTTTAATGATTATTTCTGAACTATAAACAAATATTTTGAAAATAAAATTATGAAGTTAATTCTAGTCTCGAGATTCCCTGCATTTTCCCTCATTTTTATTTCCTCTAACTGTTAACATTTAAAGAACAGCCTCTCAATCTTGTAATATTTTTAACAAAGAACACTATGAAAACAGAATAAAATAATGTATCAATAAAATTATATAATTTGATCATTTAAATGAAAACGGATAGTTTTCTACCATAAATGCTTGATCAAAAAACTTAACTGCTAATCAGGAAACTCAAATTTTCAACAAAAGAGTATCATTTTTAACTGAATAGTTTAACTCTTAACCAAGTAGTCGTATTTTGAAAAAAAGTTACATTTTCAACAAGGTAGATTATAGTTTCAGTTAAATATTTGAATGTTTTACAAAAGTGTATTAGTTGACATTTCCCTGAAAAGATTTAATTTCTACAAATAAAATTAATTTTCAAATAAGTAAAAATGATTTTCTAGCCAAGAAGATTAACTTTAATAATAGATTTAATGCTTTCACGATGATTTATCATAATAAAAATATATATTTCGGGTTTCAATTTTGTACACAAACTAAAAATTTTTGCGACCTTTCGTAAAAATTGCAGCTCACTTCTTCAGGACTAATCTGAAACTGCAATATCTGGTTGCGCTGTTTTTATGTATACTCTCTACTCTATTGGCTTACCAAATCTTTTTTATAAATCTGGGAGGACAGAAAGCGAAATCGGATTGGTATTATTTTCATTGTCCCTATTGATGTTCATAGAATGTTTTAAGATTTCGATTGCTTCTCTTTGCATTTTTTTGTTTGTGTAATCGTTCTGTATTAAGATTTGTTTCAAGTTTTGTAATTCCTTTTGTAAGGAGGAGGCATGTGAGTATCTGTGTGTATAGGTGGGTTTTTTTGTAAACTTCTCATCCTAATGTGTTATCAGGTCTTTTGTATATCTTTTGTCCACGAAAGGTAATTTTCCTTTTTGTTCAATTTCCGAGGTGAGCTAGCTATTAGGACGTAATCGATTTATAGAATTGAAAAACTTATTTTGTTTATTTATTACATGTCGCCAGAAGACGAAAGCGTCATCAACGTAACGGAACCAAATTCCAGTTTAAGCAAGGTTTGGTTAAAGGTTTTGGTTTCTAGATGTTCCATAAAGATATTGGCTACGACAGATGAGATAACAAATCCCATTGCTGCTCCTGCGGTTTTTTCATAGAATTGGTTATTGAAAGAGAAATAAGTATTATTGAGGCAATGGTGATAGAAGTTCAAGAGCCCGGACAATTTTTCTACCTTAAATCGACTTGAAAAAATTCTTGGAAATTTTTCAAAGAAATATATTAGTCGGATCTATATTTCAAAAAGAAATCTGATCAAGCTAAGAAGATCCAGACGCCTCTCAGGGAAGCATCTTAGCCATTTAAATGCACAAATAAGTACATGGAAATGTTACCAGCGAGGTCCTCTTAGAGGTTGATGCTTCTCGTGCCTCCTCATCCATTCCAAAGGCACCATGTGTCAATGGAACGGATAAAAAGCCACTACGTCTTTCTTTGCGAGGTGTAGTAATTACTTACTCACCTCTTCCAGTTGCTGACGTTACACTGGTTAGTTTCAAAGCAGTCAATCAACAATGGCTAAGTTACCCGATCAACCAGCAATTAATCAATTACCAGCGGATCGAAGAACACCAGAGTCTGAATTACAACGGTGACATTGCAAATCCTACCGAAAGTATTATATAATAATTAATTATTTAACGCATTTTCTTTAAAACGAATCTTTTTCGTCCCAGACGCATTTAAAAAATACTAGAATAAATCGTTCAAAGTATTTTAATTTTCGAAGCCTATTGTGCCACCTTTTAAAGCATACAAAGAGAAAAATTGACGGTTCCGGGTCCCATCCTGAAGCAAAACTTGGCACCATGGCGATGAGGGGGATAGTGAAACTTAGTTACCTACCTTTTACCTCCTAGACAAAGAAACCTTTAACAAAAATTGTAGACAGGGGCCCGGTGATTTAAAAAAAACCAGCGGTGCCAACTGCCATGTTTCCGGAAACCGTGCTCTTAGAGCATAGAGTTTCTAGTGAGAGTATTCGATTCGTTGGCGAGGAAGCGTGCTAGCCAGTAAGTTGGTGAGTTTATTGCGCTGAAGGTCGGACTGAGTGGAATGTTGTTTTTGTGGGTTTTTCGGAGTCGATAAAGTCTTGAAGAGACGGGATTGTAAGTATTAATTTACATTTTTTTTCTGTCAAATTCCGAGTCTTTTAGGAGGTTTTTTGTCTTACAATTATTTTGATGGAGTCCTTTTTAAGTTTCTTGTTTGTATCGTCAGTTAGAAGGTCCATGATTTTGTTGTCATAGTCTCCTTTATTTATTATTACTGTTCTGTTGTCTTCGCCTGCGGGTAATATTATGATGTCTTTATTCCGATTGATTTCTTTAGTTCCCGTTTTTTCTTATTTTCTCGAGTTTAAGGAGGGAGGTTTGTCTTAGCTCGAAATTTTGACCGTCCTACGTCGTATGCCATTCGCTTTTTCGGATGAAAGGGTATATTTTGTGGATTCCAAATTACTGATTTCTGCTTTCAGGGTTTTGGAGCATGCTACTGCAAAATTACGTTAAGGCTGACATCATTTCATTGCTGAAATAATGTTCAAAGATGTTTTTACTGTGTTAGTTAGTGATGTTTAGCTTTACTGGAAGTAATTATTCAAGTTTGAATTTTTCGTTTTGAGTGGAAAGATCTCTAATCCGTTGAAATTGGCCATAAGAAATTTTGTCCAATGTAGACTAAATGTCAAATCTGTGATTGCTTGATAGAAAAAGGTGAAGCTTTAATAGTGTTTAAGGGGTAGTAGGAAAGAAAAATTTGGTATTTTCAATCCTTTTTTTAAAGGAAGCAAACTTATATTATGTATAATTTGTTTGGATTTAGAAGTAAAACACTTATTTAAATTGGTGTCATATGGGTGCCACGTGACTCATAAATTCTCATAATTATCTGTCAATGTGACGATGTGGCTTTGATAAAAACTAAAGAAACTCATGATAAAGAGGTAAGGCCGCGGTCTGATTTTAATTCTCACTTTTTTGATTTGATGGCTTTATCTGTTAGGGTGGATATGACAAAAAAGTTATCCTGATGTAATATTTGGGTTAAGAGTCAGTAGTACGTTGAAGAAAAACTGGAAGTAAAATTGCACGATCTGCACATAACAAAAACAAAATATCGGCACAGAAAAAGATATTTGAGAACCATTTGCACATGAGCTGTGATTGGTGGAAAATCCGACCCCCTTGACGCCAAAGCGGCCCTCCAATCGACATCGTAAAAAAATTAATGTTTCAAAACATTAAATTAATATTACTAAACAAAATGTAAAAACTATTTTATGGACGTTTTTAAAATTAGAATTTTATATACTATAAGATCCCTTTATTGTAAAATTAATATCTGACTTTAAAAACAACCCTATTTGTATAAAGTTCTTTTATTTTCTAGAGGTTTTGTGAAACCTGACTAGCAAATTATTTATAACTCATAAAATACATTAAATGATTTGTGCTTCATCATTTGGGGTTATCTGCTCACCTCTATTGGCAGCATCTAGAATCTTATGTAGCTCACGATATGTGTACACGTGCCCAGAGTTCTGGCCCCTGATTTAGATTTACAGTAATAACCGAGAATTGTTTCATTCTTGTCTGTCCCTAGATCAACAATTTCATTAAACGCTACCTAGATTTCGTACCTTGTTGCATTTCGGAAACGAGGATATACTTTCATTCTGATTAAACCACGTTCACTGCGTAGCGTATCTAGGTGAAACTCTTCATCATCATATCTTTGCAGTTTGTCTTGAATGTAAGATGGTGCAAGTTGAACTTGATAAAACCCAATTGTGATGACGGGTAGTTCGTCTAATATAATGCAAGGGAATTATGGTTTTGTTATTCATGTAGGCGATTACAGTTTTGATAATCCCTTAAAGCTTATACGGTAGCTAGAGATGCTGTTGATTTCCTCCTATATGAGTGCTAAACATCAGGTTCGCTGACGCGTCAATTGTAAACTCGCCATCAGGATGATTTAAAGGTCCTTGGGGAAGCTGGTCAGCTGATGTAAACAGTCCTGGCTAAAGATAATTAAGGTGGCCAGGTCGCAGGCCCGTGCTGCTGTTGAATTCAGCCTATATGCCAGGTTAAAATATAGTTCACTGACGCTTTAATTGTAGACTGGCCTTGCGGATGATACAAAAGGTCTTCGGTATAAATCCTGACTGCTAAAGACAATCGAATTTAACCTCTCGAATTGCAGGTCGCGACTGAAGTTACCTTTGAAGTCCTGGCTAAAGATGGAAAACCAAAGTATATGCTCTTACCCCAAAAGATTTCAAAAATTATATCAGCTTGACACTCCAAATGAGACGCTTGCCTCCAACCTTATTTAAAAAACGTTCTTTAACCTTTTAAGATAACGGCATTACAGTAAACGAAATCATGTTGTTAACCATAAAAACAAAACCTGATAAGGTCCTAGGGCAAAATATTTGAATCCTTAAGCAAAGAAGATTCATTTTTAATGAAACTGTTGCATTTTATCTGAAGGAACATGAAATTTCTTTCTGATACAAATGAATCTTTAAATAGAAAAGACAAATTTGAAAACAAAATCGATTTTTATTTTTAAAAAAATTCTAGGTTACTTTTCAACATCAAATTATCAAATTTAAGCAAAAAGTAAATTTTTTTTGAAAACAGTGAAATCTACAACCCAAAAAGGTCAATTTTCAACCAAAACGGATGGTGTTTTAACAAAATTTTAGAATCGTACCGTTACTATTTTTTTCATGTTAGAATTTTGTGGTCTTCTTAGTCGCGCATAACCTGCCCTTTCCTAAACAACTACTTCTTTAAAACAAACTACTTTAGGCCGGGAACCAGTCCTTTCTCGAGTCAGATTCATGAAAAACGCTCTACATTTCAAAAAAGCAAGGTAGCCGAATATGGTTACGCAAGCACAAAATAACTAAAACGTGACCCTTCACAAGTCAGGAATATGGAATTCTTAATTTCAAACCCCACAATTCCTAATCTCCAAAATTTCTCAATTATGGACACGTTTGATAATCGATAAGAGTGATACGAGTAATCTAAGTAAGAAAAAAAGTAGACAAACTATAAACGAAACAAATATGAATAAATGAAATAATAATTTTGGGCAGCAACTATAACTTGAACTAAATGGCTAGCTCAGCCTCTATACAAGCGTGAGTAATAATAGAGGAATCGGGTTCAATGAATTGGAAAAATTCGATTTGAAAATGATAATTAAAAGTAATTTATTATAATTATTTTCCAAGGACTTAGATGTACATTCACAATAACATGAACCGTGGCTTCGATAAAGATTCTTTCATACTACAGTTTCTAAAATCCTTATATTACGACTAAATTACGAATTCCAAAGGGGAAAAGACTTACGTAAGCGGAAAGGGAGAAAATAATCTCCATTGGTACAATTTTAAAAGAACATCATACATTGGGAATACATTGGGAACTGGGAAAATATTGAAATATTATAAAATATAAAACAGAACCAATTTAAAGATAAAATTAACGATAGGGAAAAGGTGAAATGATCTCTGCCAATACAAGTGTATATGGGTATATTGGGAAACTGAGAAAACATTGAAATATTGTACAATATAAAACAAAGCCATTTAAAAGCTTAATTTAGCGATAGTGGAAAGGGGAAATGATCTCTGCTAATACAATTTTACATAGGTACATTCGGAAACTAAGAAAACATTGAAACATCCTAAATTATAAAACATAACCATTTAAAAGCCTAAATTAGCGATAGTGGAAAGGGGAAATGATCTCTGGGGTAAAATTCAAGTAAAAGGAGAAGGCACATGATATTCGACTCTACACTCCGTTAAAAATAATTTACAGACTCATAATGTTTAAAGTACAAAGCAGAACCATAAAATAGTTAGTATGATTTGGCCAAGAAGTAACTTATTTTAAAGAAAATCAATATAGTCAATATATTAATGATTAATTTCTTGGCCAAACCATAAGGAAAAGGATGAAGATCCTACCTTAATACCACAGTTACTCCGCGGGTCGTCGAGGAACACGTGGTTCACACCTTGAGTTCACAAACTAGACTGAAATTTTGGAATCAACGTACGCTAACGCGATGAACAGTGCTTGATGAGAGAAAAATGAGTGTCCTACGCAGAGGACTAATTTTAATTGCTACGGTCCGAGAGAGATCCTCATGTAGGCTCGTTTCCCATTGGTCTGTCCTTTCGCCTTTTCTTCTCTACGTTGTATATTCCTTTGCCTCGCTACCGCAAGACATCCCCCAAAATTCTTTCCTTATTCTCGAAAAGCGGGAAAATCGGTCCTTGAAAGTCGAGGCTAGTGGGGTGGCCGAATACACTCCTGTACGAGAATTAGAGAACGGAAGTCCATGCTTTGAACAGCAGATGTTCTTTTGGACTCCATGACTCCCAAAACAAAAGATAAGACGGATGGCATCAACAACCCCAAAGAAAATAAAATATACAAGGTGGCGAAATTACCTAATTTTATAAATATCTAAGCTGGTAATCGCCTTGGTCCATTTTCACCAGAGACATGTCGCGGATCTCAGACGGCCAAAGAGAGAGTAGATACGATAAACCAGGAAGTAAAGCCAGAGGAAGAATACGCTGAAGGTCAAAAAACAGAAGAAGCCTCGCTAAGGTGGAGGTGATGACAGACTCTAGTCAATGACGCGACGTGAGGGGTTGGAGACCTTCAAAATTCACCACTCAAGACCGCGACATTTGAAAGCTCTCATAGAGATTTTTAGCGATAAAAAAAAATAAAAAACAAAAAAAAAAGGAAACATAGACAAATAAATCTTAAATAAACAAATGCAAAATAATAAATATACATACTTGGCAAATAAATTACTTACAAGAATATTATGTCTGGCTTACTGAAAATCTTCATTTCAAAAATTCTCTATTCTCGTTTTTCCTTATATAATTGTTTATTTTCCTTTACCATTAATATCCAAAGACCTATTACAAAATTTTTGTTTTAAATCCCTGACTTTTCTTCAAATTGTCGTTTGCTGGATTCCTTTTCCAATCTACCAGGTGTCTGGCGCACAAAATTAAATCCATAATTACTTTTTCTACAATTATTGTGATTTGCTGCATTGACAAAATTTCAAACATTGCGTACATGAATCAAGGACCCCCCCCCCCCCCTTACCGTAATAATTCGTAATAAAATATCTCGACCCCTCCCTCCTCCTCGAGGGATAACGTACTTTTAAGTACCAATATATTTTATAAAAAAAGGATTAATTTGATTGAGTGATATATTCGGAAATTCGATAATGAAAAACCACTAACTATTCTGTCGAAATATATGAATTTATTTATGACTAAATGCACTCATTAAAAGAAGGTTATATAAATGGAAACGTGACAAGTAAAAAACGTTGAATAAATGAACGCGATTTTCTAACGTGCACTGATTTCAACCTTGGCATGTAGACGTGCTGCGCTTGCGCTAGGACGCTTGAGCGGAACACGACGCGACAACTCGTTACCATGGCAATAATAAGCCGCGCCCTGTTCCCCTTACGCACAGCTAGCGCAAGCGCAGTACCTCGACCTGCCAAGGTTGGGGTCTATGCGTGCTCAGATTTATTCGAAGAAAGAAAAGGCAATATTTACTCTACGTCAGTTCCACCAACAAGGTCGAAATACTGAAAACAAATACTTGTTATAAATATTCTTTGCTCAATTTGTTCTTGTCTCCTCTGCGAATTCCACCCTCCCCCGCCCTATTTTTTTCTGACTGCATGAAAAGTGAAAGAATTTGAAAAGCTTTTCCATGTTTTAAAAATATCATTTTTACACATCCCTACCCTCCCGTACGGTAATACATAAAAACACTTGACCCCCCCCCCCCCCTCCCACCCATTAATCCAACATTCGAATAAGGATCTTGTGTGATCATCTTGTGTGATCATTGTGTAAACTGCGATACATCGGTGTGCGAATAAATAGAACAGGAAATCTTGATGAAACTATATTCGTTAATAACCGGGGCTTGAATGTAGAAGGTCTCTCGAGACAGCGACTAGGTGTTTTCCATATTCCACGTATACCGTTTTTTCAATAGAAGGTCTAAGTTGGTAAATCAAAAATACATCTTTTAAAAAATTCCTTGGCCACGCAGTTAGCTTACATCGTAGCTGCTACAATAGAGGATGAAGGTTGCCGCTAGCACTCTATTCCTCGGTTTATCTGTTGTTCTTAATTCTGTTGGTAAATATATAATAATTCATATTAACACTAATAACAATATATCTATAAATTTAAAGAGATTTTTAATAAAATTTCGAGTAGCAAAATATTATTAATATAAAAACGCGACTGCTGGGTATAATTGCCATCTGCGATGATACAATAGCAAAATATGGAGATAACGCGTGTCATTTAATGGTCGGTCTCACCGAACCATAAACTTTTTGTCCAATTTTCAATATGAGTGAAGTAATAATGAATTCAAGTTAAGACAAATAATTGTTTAAATAATGAATTATTATTGTTAATAATATTATATTTGCTTAACTCTTCGCTAAAACACTGCGGTCTTTTTTACTACAAGCGAAAAAGGCTTCCCGCAAAAAGACAATTTATTAATTGGAGTAACTGAATTTTCCTGAAATTTAAAAATGTTTGTCTATTTTTTATTAGGCACGGCGTAATAATTAATTAAATTTAGCAAAAATAATTGTTTATAACTATCTTCATCTATATCAATATCTCATAGTTGCGGTTTTTCCGCAATTTTTACCTTTCTGTCCTTTTTTCACTTGGTGAGGTAATAATTCATGAAAGTGAACAAAAAGTTTTTTAAACAATTTAATTATGTTTTTAAATTTATTTTCATAGATTTCTGCTAGAAAGTGAACCAGCAAAATTAAACAATTTATTTTAAAAAAGCACATTTTTCTAGCAGTTATTTAAAAAGAGATAGTTCTAAACAATATTAAATTTTTTAACAACTTTTTTGCTAACTTTCGTTAATTAATATATCACTGAGTGAAAATGGATAAAAAGTTAAAATTTTCCGAAAAAGCCGAAACTAGCATATATTGCTTGAAGATCCTAAATGCATATTATTTATTTATAAATAAAATTGTAAAACTATACAATTGTAACAAAATTTTATTTTTTTCAACACAGTTTAAACAATCAGAAGAACAATTTCTTAATTTAGCCTATTTATAGTTTCAATACCGCTAAAAATGTAAAATCATCGCGTCGTTTTAGTCAACTTTTCTATTTTTCACGCTTTCTAAAAAAGAAGCGAAAATTCACTTAATTTTAAGTGATCGTGCATTTTTACCTTCTTCCGATTTAAAAAAAGATAGTTTGTGTATTTATTGAAAAAATTAAAAATTTCAGCAACATCAATTTTTTTAATACAACATTTTTCAGTAAATAATTTTATATTTATTTTTGCAGTTTCCGAAACGTTATTAAAATAAAATACTATTTTACTTATTTAAGAAGGCTTAAAACAAATTTAAATGATGAAAAGATTGCAAAAGATTTGTTTAAATAATAGAATTTCAAATAATTTTTTATTCTGTAAAATGAATCACAAGAAAAAATTTGAAATGTTTAAGGAAATATTAGGTTTATAAACCTTTAAAAACTATCAACTGTTTTAAAGAATATTTAAAAGTTTTGAAAAGATTCAAAACTAATTCAAATCTTTTTTTTTTCAAAAATTTAAAGGGTTTCCAGAAAAAAATAAAATCTTTTCAAAATTCATGATAGAGTTTCAAATTCTTTTTTTTTCCGAAAAATTAATTCCAAGGGAATATTAAAAAAGTTTTTAAAACGATTCCTCAAATTTCCAAAATGATACAAAAGATTTTAAAGAAAAATTGTAAAATTTTGCACAATAAAATAATTTTATAAGAAATTTGATAAATTTTACAAGATATTTAGAAGCCTT
>JAAAKG020136195.1:0-13280 GCA_010014905.2 Druon quercuslanigerum
AATTTATTTTATTAGTATTTTTTTTTTTTTTTTTTTTTTTTTTTTTCTTTTTTTTCTGTGCTATTAAGTATAAAAAAAGGGTGGAGGGGGGGGGGGGCGGGCCATGACGTAGAAGCTTTATTCTAAAATGGAGTATTTTCAAGGCATTAAATAAAAAAAAATCAGTTTTCAAACTTTGAATTTGAGCATATTAGTTCTTGCGTCTCACATATAGAGCTTTACTGCTTTTTCATGATTTTAAAATTTTAAGGACATTCAATTTGAAAGTGTACAAATTTACAGGTTCCCCATTTTAAAAATTTACAAATTCTGAAAGATTTTGATTTGATAATGTAAAATTATTTGGTACTCTTGAAAAAAGTACTATTTTTTGTTTTTCGCGTTTATAAAGCTTTGAAATGAGTTAGTTTTGCGGAAAATTTCGTAATAGTAGAAAGTCTGTACAATTTTGTATTGCTTCGCTTCACTAAGGTTCTACTTTCATCGAAAATATATGTTAATATTGATATTCAGTTTCAAATAATTTAAAGTTCCAATTTTAATTTATTATTTTAATGCCCAAGAAAATGTTTACGAATAGTGAGACCCAAAAATATATGCTGGTTTACTATTAATTAAAAATGTATTATAATAACCCCTGTTTTAAAATTCTTCACAGAGAAAATATTATTTCACATGTTGAGACATTTGCATCTAATTTTTTATTTATAGGAAATGAATGCTTTGAATAATTCATGCTCATGTTCGACGGAATCATTGTGGAAATTTAAGTTGAAGGTTAAAACTAGGAGTTATGATAATGAAAGGATAATATTATTGCATCTTAGTTTCATTCCATGATTGTTGGAAGCCAGCTGGCTTTTTCCAGAGCTTATTTAAAAGTTTTCTAAAAAAGCACTTTGCTCTCCCAGGGCAGAGAGGGAGACATGGACAAGATAAGAGCTTAGGCGAAAAGAACATCAAACACTCTTGGAAAATTGCAGGGCTGAAGCTCGAGAGAAGTTGTTCAGGTAAGGCTGGCTTGCCTTATCTGTGTATCAATGCAATCAAGGTACCTACCGCTTGAGACCTTTAGTGCTGGCGATTATAACTTCATCTTCCACCAAATCTCTCTTCGTCTCGCGCAAACTGATTATAAACAGCTTAATCTCCGTTAATTGTCTGATTTGATGAATCTCGCGGAAATGGAGTGTCTCGCACCGATAAATCTATCAGATCGACATCTTCGAAGATTCGGAATTATCTCCAAGTTCACTCGCCTCTCAACCCGTTATATTTATCGTTTATGGTAACGCACATGACAATTTCTAATTAGGAGATATAGAAGCTTAATCAAGAAATTATGAGCTTGAATCATAAGATAGAGAAATTTATGTTTTTGTAACACATGCATGATTTCAGCCCTTTTCGATGCCTGTAAAACGGGACTAAAGTAGAGCTTTTCAAGCCCGGTGAAGGATGATGAATAATTTTTTAATTTGTTGTTTATTTGTTTATAATGAGGCGAAAAGGAGACATATTGGAAATCTAATTTTGACATGTGCATTTTCTTTAATGCTCTGATTTCGTTGCATAAAATTATTCATAAGAAAGTAGTTTTAATTCCGATCTTAAATACAAATTTATAATTTTGTTCCTCACATTCTTAAAAGAAATATTCTTTATTTAAATTTTATAGAAAGGATGTTATAAATATTACGAATGTTAGAAATGTATGATTTTTTTATTATTTTTTTCCCTATTTGAAATTGTAATAATAAAATTTCCAAATTGTGTAAAATTTCGTAAGTCTTCAAAATTTCAATTTAAAAAATTCCATATTTCAAATTTCATAAATTTTCAAAAATTATAAAATTCTACACATTTATTTGGTTTTGATTAAATTTCATACAATTTTACAAAATCTCCTAAAGTTTTAAGAATTCTCGAAAGTTTTGGTGATTTATAAATTTACCGTAAATTTGGTACATTTTAGGCAATTTATAAATTTATCATGAAATTCAGAAATGTTTAAAAACTTTAAAAAGTCAAATTTTTGGCATAAAAACCTCAATATAGACCTCTAAATATTTCTTTATCCTGAAAAAATTAGAGTGTAATTTTTTCACCAAAAGACAGACATTTCTAATTCAACACGGAGTGAAAGCAACGGCCGTTGCTTTAAATGCAAGGATTAAGGAATCTTAGTTCTTGCAACAAAGCTAGAGTAAACTCAAGGAGAAGTTCTGTACATTTATCTCTTAAAATTTCTCTCCGTGAAGGTGCTAGACAATTTTAAACAGGATTGCATGAGGCAGCTTAATAATAATTTTCAATTATTCTACTTTAATTTAAGTTACTCTATTATCAGAATCATTTTTTAAAAGGTAGTTAAGTTGAGATAAAATTTCTAGCGCGTAGACGTGAAAGTGTAATTTATTAACAGTCGGCTTTAATTGAATCAGTAAAAACGTAATGTCGTGTTGTAACAAACAAAGGAATCTTTGTATAATCTATCAAAGCTTGCGCTCTGCTAACAAATCGATTCTAATTTATTTCGACGCTACTCTTTTCCTTTTTTTTCCTTTTTTCCTTTTTCTGGTGACAATTTTTCTAAGTATAGTAATATTAATTATTAATAAAGAATTTAGGTCACATAAAATATTAAAGAAGCTAAATAAATAAATGCGACTTGTTATTTTGTAGATAGGACCTAAATTATACCATACTTCCACTCTTTTCTATCAGATATTTCTGCACAAGGAAATTTGAATCAATATTTAAATAATATAACAAAAATTGTATACATTCCAAGAAAGAAGTCAGTGATATAAGCAGAAAAAGCTTTCTTTCAAAGTTTCCTAGATATTTAGGGGAGAAGTGGCTTTTATGTTGTTTTTTCCATTAGGAATGAAAAAAAGGAACAGTTTTCTCGCTACATTTACGTTAAAATAGTATTATAGCTATTTCATGCTTTTTGCAATACAATATATGATATGATAAAAAAATATAATAATTGTCAAGAATGTTTGATTGTTTAATTTTGCTTAGTTATTATTGACAATGCAAATAATAAATATGTTGCTCAAATTCTTACAATTTCGAATGAACTACCATCAAGTGAGAAATATTTCGACAAAAATTACATAATGGCGCACGCATCACGCATTACAACGGGGGAAACATGCTTATTATACGAAAAAAAGTATCGAATTTTTCTATCCATTATGGAATCGAGAATAAAGACACATTTTGAAAAAATCGATTTTCAATTTTGTACAAAAATTATTTTCGTCGGTTTAAGATAACAGCGATTTGTTATTACTCTTCAATGTAATTTATATTTTCAAATATTTATCTAAATTAATATTAGTTGAATACTTCATATCCAACTTCCAAAACAATCATTATGAAATAATAAGTCTTGAAATAATATCGTACTATTCACGTTACTTGACTGAAAAATTGACCTCAAAAAGCACTTTTCAAGCGTCAAATTTTAGGATCGGAAAGAACGTCATTTTTTAAATTTTTATGAGCTGAAATAGATATTTTTATTCAAAAAAATATAATAATATTTTGCTTAACAATTTTGTGCACGTTGAACAGAATTACTTTTTTTTTAAATTTGTGGTCTTTCAAATCATTAATAATTATGGCCGAGGATAAGCAACATTTTTGAAGATAATTAAACTAGGGGCATAACTCTTATAGTTAAAGAATTAATAATAAACCAAGAATTTAATTATTTTATTGTAGTATAACTTCCTTACCAATCTACTTTAGATTCATTTTCACTCTTAATTCTTCTGTCATGGGCTTTGATTTTTTCTAATGCAATAATTATAATAATTATATATAATAATTATGCATTTTTGACAGACCAGTGCGAAAAACAAATAGTAATTCTGTTTAACTCAATCGTATTTATTATTATATGTTCTTAAAAATATTTTTTTCGAACGAAATTGATAAAAATTGAATACATAAACATAAACATAATGTAAAAAAGTATTGCATAGGCGATTTTAATTCGATTTTCAAATCTCCCGCGCTCGAGATCTTGCGCTGATTGGTCAAAGGCTACGAGACTTAGAAGACGTGCGCAAAGACGTATAACCTTTTTATGAAAAAAGGTTATGTTCCTCTGGGTTCAACTTGCATTTCGAATAAATAATTAGTTATGAATTTAAAAAAAGTTGAACACAACATTTAAAAGTGTTCACAAATACTGTTGGGACGTGCATTACCTGTTTTTTTTTTTAATTGGAGTTGGTTTTCACTAATGTTACGATACATAAGTGATATTTGTCGTTTGACAAGTGTCAAAATCTATGTACTTCGAACTTAATTAATTAAAGTGAATATCGGCAGGTTAGAAGTAATTAATTGGTAATAAAATCTGCTGTTTTACTTATTGAATTAAATATGGTAATCAAACGCTTTTGGTGGCAAGAGTATCGTTAAATATCATCGACTGGAAGTGTCATTTAAGAAAAATAATCACTGAAAATACTAGTACTCGGATTGATTTATGTTTATAACAAATTTTATGTATACCAATTAATGCATTATACCTTGCAGGAATAACTGCTATTCACAAGTGAGGTAAGTACTTTCATACTTTTAAAACGTAATATATCGTAAGTTTAATTCAATTCCTAATATTTTCTTACTTAGAATTTTTTTCTTTTCCACAGATTTATAAATTTATAAGCATAGTTACTGCGGAAAAAAATGTAATTCGTATGTTTATAAAAATTACAATGATGAGTCTGCGAATCAAATGATGAGAATTAAGAAGCGGCGAATTATTCCTATAAACTGGGTGTCCGGCGACTTTAAAAACCTGGAATTCTCCTTGAATTGTTTTTTAACCTTGGAGTCTCCTTGAATTTTTTACGAAAACCTTAAGTTAATTTTCTTTTCTTTTCAAATAGTTATTTTATTGAAATACGAGATTTACAGGCATACATAAATTTCTAGGCATTTTTCGTAGACTTTACCAATTATTTTATAGATTGAAACGAACCGATTTTAATATTGGGAATAATTCTATACGTTTTTTATTTTGTCTCCGCTAATATAGAATTTTTATATTAAGAATTGAATGAAACTTACGATATATTACGTTTTAAAAGTATGAAAGTACCTACCTCACTTGTGAATAGCTGTTATTCCTTCAAGATATAATGCATTAATTGGTATGCCAGCAGTATTTGTGAACACTTTTAAATGTTGTGTTACACTTTTTTTAAATTCATAACTTATTATTTATTCAAAATGCGCGTTGAACCCAGGGGAACATAACCTTCTTTCATAATTAGGTTATACGTCTTTGCGCACGCCTTATGATTCTCGGAACGTTTCACCAATCAGCGCAAGATCTCGAGCGCGGGAGATTTGAAAACCGATTTAAAATCGCCTATGTAATATTTTTTTGCATTACACAGATGCACAATGGGTTCCATTGTATGCTAAAGTTATAATATTATATTCCCTTATGACTACAAAGTAAACATCCTTACTGTACACAGGGTGATTTTTTTGACTTGAAACTTTCAAACATCTCGAAAAATAGGCATTTTTATCCAAAGAATCTGAATATGCAATAAAAAATAGGGGTTCCCATTTAAGATTTCGAACTTGCCCCCACCTTCACCCCAGGGGGCTGTGTGTGGAACCGATTTTAACATCAGTGTATGTACTTCTCATAGTGATTAAATTTTGATTTATAACATTTTTTCATAGAGTACCTATTATTTGAGATCTTTGAAAGTTTCAAGTTAAAAAAATCACCCTGTATATACATATACATTATTTATATTTCTTAACTCGCTTAATCTCGCTTTTTATTAAAAACTCAATTAAAAAAATTTAAATATAGAAATATTTAACTTGATTTTGAAAAATAGTAGTAATATAAAAAATGCCAGTGCTGGTCGAACGACAATCTAAAACTTTCGTTTGATTTATGGAGGTAATCCTTTGAATAGTGGAAGTTGGAAGATTGGTGCGATTGATTTATATGCAAAATACGAGAGTCATCCCAAAACAGCAAAATACTACACGTGGGAGTATTGATGTCACGTCAAATATCTATCAGTCAAAAATGATGAAAATCATGCATTGTCTTCGTTGGACAGTGGTTTGCCTATATTTTGGATTAAAAGAGCTGCATACAAATTGTGATTCGTAAATTTATACGACTCTTTAACTAATTAGAAGCAGAAATGTTTAATAAATAAATCTTACAAAAATAATCTGTTAAGAATCATTTTTAAATTAATTATATTATTATAAGAGGGTTGCTACGAAAAAGCAGTTCCGAAATTCTCTGAATTTTCCCAGTCCAATTTTTCATTTTCCCTGTCAGATTTAAATTTTTCTTTTAGCTACAAAATCAGTCGTTTACCTAGGAGATTAATAATTTTGATGGAAAAAAATTGTATTTTAAAAATGTATGTTTAACATTCTTAGTTGATATTTGCACCAAACAATACGAATTTTCTGCAAAACATTTAAGTTTTCAAATAATTTAGCTTTCATATAAAAACAAACGATTTTTTAGCAAAACAAGTGAATTTCTAACTAAAAAGGATAAATTTTTAGGCAAAATGGAATAGTTACATTTTCGGGTTGAAAAATTAATTTTCAACCCAAAAAACTCACTTTTCAACCAAAGAAATGAATTTTTAATAAAAATGATGAATAGTCAACAAAAAATAATTTTTGAAAAAAATAGTTTAATTTTCAAACGAAAGAAATTAATTTTAAACCAAAAAGATGAAGTTGCATATAATGAGATCTAATGTTTAACAAAAAAGATACAGTGTATAGAACAGTTCAATTAAAAGTAAAAAATTTAATTTTCAACCAATCAAAATAAATTTTTAACGAAATAGTTGACTTTTCAACACAAAAGTATAATTTTGTACCACAAAGACAAAACTTAAACAAAATACATGAGTACTCAGCTAAAAAAAAATTAATTTAGAAACATATATAGAATAGTTGAATTATCAGTTAGAAAAAATTACAATCAGAAAAAAGATTTTTAACAAAATTTATTAATTTCTAACCAAAGGAATGAATTTTCAAGCCAAAAGGTGAAGTTTTAATTAATGGGATTACTTTTCTACGAAAAAGAATAATTTTCCCCAATTAGTTGAACTAAAACAGATAAGTTTTCAACTTAAAATTGATTAGTTAAATTTTTTGTGAAAAAAATTCGTTAGGAAAAAATTAATTTTCAACCAAATAAAAGAAATTTATAAGAAAATAGTTAAACTTTCGACCAAATAGATCTAATGAAAAAAATTCAAGATAGTTAAATTTTGAAAAAAGTGTTTTAAACTAAAATGATGAATTATCAGCAAAAGAATGAAGTTTTAACAAAGTAGGTCCACATAGTTTAATTTTCAATAAAAAGATATCAATTTTAAACAAGAAGTGTAATAGTTGCTTTTTTATCTAAAAACATTTTAATTTTAAGCCTAATAATATTTAATTCAATTAAAAAAGACAAATGTACAACAAAATAGTTTAGTCTTGAACCAAAACAGATTAATTTATAACCAAAAAGTTGTGATTTTTAACCAAAAGAGATGCAATTTCTGCCAAAATGGATGATCTTCAACCTAAGAGCACGAATTACCAACAGAATCATCAAATTAAGTATCTTCAGTTTCTTGAAAATTCCCTGACTTTCCCTGGTCAGATTTAAATTCCCTGACTTTCTGGAATTTATTGACCTGCAGCAACCCTGTTTAAACTATCTTTATCATAGATAAACATTTGTGTCATGGCAGATTCTAATGATAGTAATCTGCAATCATTTGGGTGATTGAAATTGATTGAATTTTGAATTGCAATTTTGAGATTCGAGATAAAATCGCGTGTATATGTAGAGGATAATTAATTCAATGTACATAATATTTTAAGCCTGATTGTGATCAGGTTGATTCTAATTATTTCCACTGATCGATTTAGCGTGCAGTGTTCTGGCGTGTGCGTATAATTGTATATGCAGAGTACTGAATACTGATTAGTGAATCGAGATCGCGAAGTAGTTACGACCGCCTTTGGTCAGCCAACCAGTTGAAAACTGTGTGTTTGACACGCAGTCAGTGCGACATCGTTTCCAACTAACTGACAACGAAACAATTTGTACGAACAGGATTGTGTGATTTCAATCCTGGGTGTAGGCGCATTTTATTTCATTATTTCATTTCAGCGCCCTTTTTGAAAAAATTCACTTTCATTCAATACCAACTTTCTCTTTCAAACAAAACCATTACAAAAATTAAAAAAAATTGTTTTACTTACTTTTTCTTTCAACCTATAGTAGGCATCACAAATTGCAATTAATAATCCAGAATTTACTGATCATAATCCTCTATATTTCTTGATGGATTTGATTTAATTATTTCAGAAAGGCTCAGCATTGAATTTTGAAAAACATGGGTAATTTCGAATTTTCATAAAATTTGTATGATTTATCATAGCCCTCAAGTATTAACACTTATATAAACAAATGATAAATTGTTTTGTTTTTTCATATTTGTGTTTCTTTTTCAGACTAGGTTTGACTAAAATCTTTTCACGGGAATTTTCAAAATCGAATCACTGTTATTACTGAATAAGTCGTATTGTTAAAAAAAATTTCTATAAATAAATGTTCCAATCGGCCGTCTTCTCGTAGAAAAATAAGCATGATTAATTATAATAATAATTATAATATTATTAACCAGCTATTTAAGTTTACCTAAAATTAATATGTACAATTGTTACACCAAGTTTTCTAAACTCATTTGTTCTTTTATATAAAATCACTAACTTCTCATTGGATAATCAAAAACGGTCTTTTTTATCAACAAACGTTTGTACGATGTACATTTATTACATTTTGACGAAACTATGTTTTCTTCCAAAATCAAGCATACCTTCCCGCTTGTTTACACCTATTGCCATTAACGAATTAAGATTTTTAAATTCTTTACCCTATAATTTATCATTTAAATGGATTCGATATTTTTTAATCAATTGGTGGTTATTATATGATATTGACGATTAGTTAACAATTGAAGATATTATTATAAAAATAAAACAATGCTTCAATAAAACTAAAAATGTTCCTTTTTTAAAGAGTTTTATTTGTTTATTTATATGTATTACGGTCGATTTTATTAATTATTTTATTATTATTGTCATTTATAATACAGAGAAAGATAAACGGTGCTAAATCTATTGCTATCTCTATTACATTATTAATTGCACATGTAGCGCCATCTGTTTTTTTCACAAAATAGTTATTAAAGTGATCCATTCACCTACAAAAAAAAACTCAAATGGAATTTTCCCTGTAGAAACGTCTTCTGCAAAATCAGATAGCACCCTTCATTTTTGCCCGTTTTCATTAGTCTGATACCGAATATAATTAAAGGAAAAATAAAATTTTTATACGCGGAAAAAAATCCGGTTGAAGGAGGGGGGGGGGAGGTACCCAATACTCTGGAACCAATGTTGTGCACGTGGACTGGATTTGTGTCGGTCCGAAAATGGAACTACGGTAGTTCAATTTTCTTGGGACCAGCTTGATTCGGCTAGCGAACGCCCGACGTATCAGGATCGAGACAACATTGCTTCTGTCCTTCAGCGGATGCGGAACTATAAGAGTAATCCAACAGAAAGAACTCGTCCTGTCCGCCTCTGGTATCACAGGAGTTCGGAAGAAGCTGGATACGATGCGTTCTACTAGCTAGACCCGAACGTTAACGAGCTCAACCGACTGCGCTTCGATAAACGCGGTGCGTGATCAGCAACAGTATCACGCACGCGTTTATCGAAGCGCAGCCAGTCGAGCTCGGTAACATTCGGGTCTAGCTAGTAGAACGCATCGTGTCCCGCTTCTTCCGGACTCCTGTGATATTGTCGTCGGACGGGACGCGATCTTGTTGTTGGATGACTCCAGTCCCGCATCCGCAGAAGCTATGTTGTCTCGATACTGGTACGTCGGGAGTTCCCTAGCCGAATCCCCACTGCACCCGGATTTTTTTCCGTGTAGGAAAAAAGAAACCAGATTGGACCATTTACTTATAGAAATTTGTATCAGAAGTATCAATTATTTACTGAAGACAGCGTTTCAAATTTAAAAATATACCAGTTTGCAATCATTTTTCGCCTGTAAGAAGCAATCCCACTATAAAAAATACATCAATTGATCATTTGTTCATAAAAATTATTCACAATAATTAACTCGACTATTAATTGTATGATTTATCTATTTGTGTTCGGTAATGAAGGTAATTAATAATTAAGGTAATTAAGTTTATTCAAGCATTTTTCAAAGCTTCTTTTGTCTCATTATTATGTACATGAATTATTTGAAAAAGCAATGCTTTGTAATTTCTAAATGAGTAAAAAACTAGTAATTCATATAGTAGTTTTCTTCTAATTCATAGTCAAATTTTACACATTGAATCTAGTATTAGTTCAATTTCTACTAATTTATTGTATCAAAAAATGGTAAATAAATTAACTAGTAAAAAATTATTACTAGTAACTGATTTAGTCAAATTATTTAAACTGTCTATCTTTACGGAATTTTTCGTAAGACCTTTTTTGAAGACCCTTTTCCAGTTCGTTCGGGGCTAACGTTACAGAAAAAACGTTTTTCTCAAGGTAGAAATCTATTCATTATATCAGTAGAAACGATTATGAATACTAAATTCTGGTTTCTATCAAAGATGTAAAAACAGATGGTAGAAAAAGTGTGCACACGGGAAAATTTAGCATTTATTCACGGAAATAATGGTACGAATATGGACCATACAATATTTTCTTGATCCAAGACAATTTTTTCTCATTTTAAGACAATGTACTTAGTCGAAGAAACCCACCTCTATTTAGCTCAATTTTCCTCAGTCAGTAAAAATTTTGTTGGATAAAGAAAGCAATTTATTGTCCCTATATGTATCAATATTTTCTTGATTCAATGCTACTCTTTTTCCGTGACTTGAAACATGAAATTTGATACTTAGTAAAACAGGGCTCTGATGTTTTTGCCCATAGATGGGCCAGCCATTGTGCGGATAAACCTGTTTGTGCGAAGCATAATGACAATTAGTGACAACAAGATGGTAAGTATAATGCCTGCTTTTGTCGACGCGAATCGCGTATCTTTCTCGCGGTTTTTTTTATGTTCCCGCAACGTAGGCGCAATAGAATAGGACATAGAGAGTTTTTTTAAGGCTGCTGACAGCAAAAGCTGTCGGCATGCTGAATAGCATCCCTCATTCGAGCATCTTCGCATCTTCGCATCATCCCAGTTTAATTACCCCTGACCTTCTAGCACCTAGTATAGACGCAGGCATGAGGCATACGATTTAGCTTGTTTACTGACAAGGCATTGATGACCACGGAGTTTTCGGTAATGCCACCTTCCAAGTAAACAATTATTATCTAGGCGTCAGGTTCCGATAGGGGCACGCTTCAAGCAACTACGGGATGAAATCGATATACTGACAAATATCTTGCCACCCTTAAATAAACTGGGATCCATTAGCAAATATACTCATTGAAACCAATTCAGGATATAACAGATTATGTGTTCCAATTATTGCTTTCATTTCACACATGCTCAAAATTCAGGTGCTGTTATTTGACGGGATAGTAGAATTGATTGAAAAACATTATTTATTATTATTAAAAATAATTTATTATTTGCAATCTGTATTTGATTGAAATCTACCTGATAGTTGGACAAAACAAATCCGGTTTAAACTTTTTTTTAAAGGAAGATAAAAGAATTGTGAGCACGTCTGTCATGGACAGTTCTTTTGGCATTTTTTGGTTTAATTAAGGAAAATAGAAAAAAAATTATTTGGCTCTTAAAGAAGTCCGTATTTGTAAACTTCCATGACTTTTCCAAATTTTTGAGTGAATTGTTTGAAACCTTTTAAGAAATTTCCTATCTGGTTCAAAAGTAAAATATCATTTGGAGGTTACCAAAAAAGTGTCATATATTTTTAAAAAAGAACGAAATTATTGATCATTTTTTGAGCGGGGAAAGTGGCGAGGTCTAAAACAACTTCTTTTATAATTAAAGCAATGTGTAAAGTTTGACTGTTCTAATACTTCAAATTAATCACCACTTACATATTATAATTAATTAACGATCAGTGAAATAGGTTAACATAATTCAAACCTAATAATATTCAATAATAATAATAAAATCATTGAAAGATTAAAACTTATTTCAATATAACTTGACCCTAAAACATAAGATTCTATCTGGAATTGTTAATGTCATTTTATTTTTATTTTTTCTTCATGTGGAGTAATAGGAAACAAATGAAAATCAAGAGACTTCTTAAATTCAACATAGAACCCTATGGGCCTGGGTTCGTGCTAATACATTTCTTTTTATATTGTTTCATTCTAAAATTTACTTTTTAAAAAACTTAAGGAAAACCATTTTTGTAAATTATTTTTGTACTTTTTTCAGAAAAACACCAATGATATTGTCAACGATTTTATAAAAGTGGACTATGAAGTAATTATAATTCTGAGGACAGATCGAAGCGTTGAGAAAAATTAGTAAAAAGTTTTTGATAAAAAGTAATTAAAAGTTTTACATAAATAAAGTTTTAAGTTAAAGCTTTTTAAAATTTATGGGTTTTTTTTTAAAAAAATAGAAGTGTTTTTTGGTCTCCGCCGACTGATCTTTTACTTTTTGGGTGGAAGGAAGGTTTCGCAAAAGGATGCAAACCTTATACTTCAAAATTCGGAAAAGTATTTAATGCTTATAAAATATTCAAATTCAAAAAATTTATATAGAATTGGTAAAGCAACTATCGAGATTTCGTCCATTAACAGTGAGAGAGAAGTTCGCATGAACCAAAAAAACCTTTTTGGACTTGATATCAAATAGAGAATTAAAAATGAATAATAACCATCACAATTATTAAAGGTTATCAAAAATTCCTTAAGAAGTTGAAAAATAAATTATTTAGAGTTTAGTATGTTAAAAAATCAAGTTTGTATATCATTGCATATCCTAATGGTGTAATTGTTATTTAAGATGGTTTAAAACACTATTCATTCTTATCGGGTGATTTAACTCGCAGAAGGCACACTGGTGCGCATATCGCACCGGAAAAATTTTATTTTTTCTGGCATTTGCGCAAGCATAGCTGCAGCGGCTTATCCTCACTAAATGAAATATATATATATATATATATATGTGTGTGTGTGTGTGTGTGTGTGTGTGTGTGTGTGTGTGTGTGTGTGTGTGTGTG
>JAAAKG020136196.1:0-13279 GCA_010014905.2 Druon quercuslanigerum
TTTGAGGACCACCCCAATACACACGTGCATAAAGAGTATGTATATAATGAAAAATTCCAAAAGAGTTATATATACATATATATATATATATATATATATATATATATATTTTTTTTTTTCTCTTGAAAAAGAGATCGTTATCTTTCCTTTTCCGTAAACAATTTCGTATAATATTTCCTAATCTAAGAATCTTCGCGAGACATAATCACATAAGAATGAAGAATAGCCAAGAGCCAGGTTCGTGTTTCACCTGGTTTTGAAATCGTAGATAGGTCGAGATCAAAGATGTATACGTAGTAATGTAGGAAGGCGCGGTTTCTCTCATAAATTTTGCAGGCACCCTCCGTGCAGGCCTAACGAAAAATAGAGGGGAAAAAAGTGCTTCCACAGACTAGCCGGCTGCTACTAAATAGCATCATCAATACAAATGGTGGGTGTTTTCCGGACTATTCGACCACTCACGCGATCCAAAGGAAGTTCAGGCAATTCTGTCACACTGCCGAGTAACGTTCAATTAACATCAGAGCTGGCACGACTCGTTCCATTGCTGCAGAGATAGCGTCGTTGCATCGAATTGGAATTAAATTTGTCGACCCAGAACCGTAAGCAGTGTCTCTTTACAACTAAGAGAGGCAACGCAAATTTTTATATAGAGTATTATGGAAATTTGAGGATGAAATTTAAAAAGAAAAATAGAAAATTCAATTGCTCAGTAAGATGCTTGGGCAACATTAATCACTTTCTTAGTCTTCTTATACACTCCTGGTCGACTTGTATTATAGTAATGTTAATACTTTTTTTAAGTGTATTTAATATTATGTAGTTAAAATATAAAATAAGTTTACAGTTGAGAATTTGTTACTATTCCTAATTCGTTCTGTGGTTCTTGCGAGTTTGACCCCGACTTTATTGCTCCACCCAGTCACTTTCCTTTATTTATGTCGTTCGAGACCTTGCGATCGCGAGTGTAAAGCGTCAGTGGTGTTGAGATAGTGGCTCACTCGGTTCTTGGGGCGTTATCCAAATTCTTCTCGTCAGTTCGGTTTTGAATTCCATGCCGGGCAATTCTAACCTTTTTTCTAAAACTAACTTTAACGCACGACATTATTTTTTTATTTTTTTATATCGACTATAAACGTATTTAAATTTTAACTAAATTAAATTGAATATACACTGAAACCGCGTTTAAATCCACTTTCACTTATATCATCTTGCGCTTATATCTCTGCATATCTCTCATTTATATCTGCTTCGCCTCCGTCACCTTGAAGTACCACGTGACAAACAAGCCAATCAAAGCGCAGCGCGGCCGCTTCTCCTTCACTGAGCAGCATTGGTGGAATCCCCTCCCGGAAGGATATAAGTAAATGTTAACATTCTGGGACGGCGGATATGAGCGCGGTTCCAGTGTAGTCGAAAAAGTATTAACATTATTAAATAAAAGCTTCTAGCATCGGGGTCTGAAGAAATTAATTTTCTAAGATTTTTATTTTTTAACCACCAATATAAAAAAAAATAAACATAACATGGAAAATTTTATCTCTCATGGCAGATCTGCATGCCAACAGCTTCAAGTTGAGCATCGTCTTATGAAAGTGGGACCAAATGAAAATCTACCATTATAGAGGTTGACGAAATCAAATTTATTAATTTTGATTAGTTCTAATCATAATTTAAAGAAAGTAACCGTGTCAAATTTTAACTCACTAGCACAAATATTGTAAGAACTAGAAGTGGTAAACGACAGATGGACGGATAGAAATCTTTTCATCAACACTCCGTTTATAATTAAAAATGTATTAAACAATGACATTATCATTTATCTTTCTGCAATTGTTATAAACAAAGTAAGAGTTTGATCAAAATACCGAAAGCATACAATAATAATCTTTTTCAATACAATTTTCTATTGACGTTACGGGTATTTTTTCAGATTCATTTCATTGATACAATAAAATACCGATTAATAAGCGGCATAGTGTAAAACATGTGAAAAAGTAAAATTTTCTCTTTCTTTATAAAAACTAACAAGTGGTAACAATTGCTTAGATAATTTCTAAATGCACTTCTCTAAAAATATTACTCCTAACACTTATTACCTGCTACATTAATTCCAGAAAATGATAACTTTTCACGATATAAAGAATGAAAAATTGTTTGAAAAAATACAAATTGTTTAAAAAATTGACAAACATCCCTTAACATTTTTTATTAGTGTCAATAATTTCAAAAAATCTTAACTTTTCACGATTGGACGTATACTGAAAAATGTTGTTTAAAAAAATAATAATTGCCTAAAAAACTCCGGAATACGAAAAAATTAGAGAGTCGAGTCAATAGATTTTTAATTTTTGTATTTAATTATCAAGAAACTAAGCGTACGATTGGAAAAACCGAAAATACCTTTCGATTCACCTCTGAAATATCTATGTGCATTGAGCAAATGTTATTAGCATGGAGAAAATTTTATTTGCTTTTTGTTAAAACTTTACAATGTTGTTCATAATTTTCTTTAATTTTTTTTATCCAAAGGAATATTTTTCCTGGATGTACAAGACAATTTTGTTGAATCAAATAAATTTTGATTGATTTAAGCAAGTCTTTGATTCGCGCGACAAAATTTTGTTGTTAAATTAACTAAGTACTCCATCCTCTAAACAATTTAGTTTAAAAAATTGAGTTTTGTCAATCTAATGATTTGTTTTCCATATAATAACCATATTATATAGTTGGAAGTACCAATATTTTGTTATTTCAAGCAAATCGTTTTCTTAATTCCTAAACTTACATTTTCTTTGGACTATCTATGGATTGCAAAAGTTTTTATTTAATTACAAACAAACTAAATGTCCAATCGAAAAAAATGAAAACGCCTGCCGATTAACTTTTGAAATATCTACATGTAATTTTTTAAACCATTTGTTATATAATTAGATTATTTGTTATTGTTCTAAAATTTTTATAAAAAAATATATTAATTGCACTCCAACTTTGAGGGTTAAATCAAAACGTACATGCGAATACCTCTAACAGTTTTTTTTATTTCAGTTTTAAAAAGAATTTAAAAAAAATACTTATTAAAACAAACATTACTATGACAAATTCAGCAGCATTTTTAAAAAAGTATTTATTAAAAATTCGCGCGTATTTAATTTTAAAGAAAATTTGGTTATTTTAATTCCATCTAGCAAAACGCTTCAATCACTAGAGCGTCGACGAATAAAATTGTGTGTGTAAGTTACTTTTTCCCAGCGTAATTAAATATATTCATTGAATTGAAATTGAGCGTGAGCATAAAAATGGTTTCCTTTTATATTTCATAACGAAGGTTATTAAATCGATAAGAATACCACTGACTGAATGCTGAGTGCAATTAAATGAATTTTTGGAAATATTCATTTATCAATACGCAATTCTCTTATTTCAAATAATATAATTTTGAAATGCAAAGCAGATGCCCATGTAGCTGCATAAATATTGAAATTGACCGTTCCCTTCTCTGCTTCAATAATTCTATTTTAATAGACATTATACTGATATTTAAATTCATGCATAAAATAATCACGAATCTTCAATTCCGCGTACGATTCTAAAATTTTAAAGACTCTCTTCGACTGCAAACATGCTTTCAAACTTTAGAGGATGCGATTCGTTTACCAACTTAAGTATATCGAGAAGACATTCAACCCTACTCTGCAACAACTGTTTTCTTTTTTCCAATTCACCTTTCGATTCTCACAGTTCTCAGTTTCGCTTATATTGCTTTTTCTTCTCCAGAATTGCTGTATCATAATAATATGCAATAGATACGTGCTTTGACTTAAAAAGAAGCAATCCTATTTGACTCCCAGCCTCGGTTGGAAGCCAAAGCTGAAATGCTAAATTTTATTTACCGGAAGTTAATAGGTATCTGTTCAGATCGTTTAATATTTTATATTATTGTTAACAGTATATAATTATTCCCAGGTAATCGCTCAATACCGCCCACCAGCCGCGACAGCCGGTAGTTTGCCCACTAGGGTAAGGAAGGGCAGCGCCGCCCAGTTAGCAGTCAATGATTTTTTTAAAGTTAATAAGATGTGGAATTGATCCATTTCATTTTCACATGAATAAAAGAATTATTTGGTAATTTAATTATTTCTATAAAGCTGGATTTCGTCGGCTTGCCCGGGCGGGCGAGGGCAATACAAAGCTGCGGTCGGCTTCGCCCTCCACCCCCAGCGGAGGGCAAAGCCGACCCCAGATTTTTATGTAAATTAAAACATCTAAAGGTAGAAAAATATTATGGTTTGCTTCTGTGGTATTTTATTCACAGGAAAACTCACCTTTAAACACATTCAGCAAGAAGAATAAGTAATTCTGAATAGAAATAGTGATAGCTGTAGTATAAACTCTAATTCGTTGACATTCTACTGAGAATATTGAAAAAAATAACATTTAATAGTTTCTTACGTGTAGCCTATAAGATAAGTGGCTGCTCTACATTGACGATCATTTATGGATTAAACGTATTGTACGTTATCATCTAAACACTTCTAAACTATTATTTTCATCGGGCTTGCCTCTCTGGTAAGTGCTCAATTTTTTAAGAGATTTAATATATTTTCAACTTGAATTGCGTCTTATTATTATAATTACATGATGTGGTATTCTTTTTTTTTGCCAAAATATCACATTTTTATGCTGTAAGTATTGCCATTAATGTTCAAAACTTTATATTTCTGACATCGAATCTTCAATGAATTTTTAACAAAATAGTTCTAGTTTCTACCAAATGTTTGCGTTTAGGTCCGATCTGCTAGCACCTTCACAATCGAATTTCGATATTCCGTTTATGCCTGAATTTTCGGCTATTTTTGGGCACCGATGTCGATTTTTATGGCGCCAGTACCTCCACTAGAGGAAATTTGACAAATTTCAGAAATAAAACCCACCAGAATTTTGAGCTAATTTTGTGCTCTTCGAAAGTGCAAAAAGCAATTTTCGAAAAACCACCCCTTTGACTAAAAAACCACCTCCAAAATAACATATGCACTACATTTAAATATAGGCCTTTCAGACTATTTGTATTCTCCTGGGCTATCCACGAGTGCAGAAAGTGATTTTACGAAAAGCATTCAAATAACCGGAAAACTACTCTAAAAAAGGTGGGCACTATTCCTATGTTTAATTGTAGCTAATTTTTATGTTATTTTTTACTTTTTAAATTGACCAAAACGCACAAAATTTGTTTACTGAAAACAAACTTCACAAACTAAAACCTACTACTTATTCAAAAATTAGACATTCAACCAAAAAATAAAAGTCAGAACTTTATATTTCTTTCAGATGCCCATCAAGCTAGAACCTGCACAAAACCCAAACACGATTTTTCGAAAACCAAAATTTTAAGCTGTTTTCATGCTTTTTTGGGGACTTCTTTTGGCCCAAATTTCCAGTTTCTTGGCTCGAGCACTTTTTTTGAAAGATTGAATTTGGTATGGAGGTGCTAGCTTGAATCAAGCTAGCATCCCTACTACATGGAAATTAAAAAAAATTTTAAATGACCCCGGACAGAATTTGGGTTTTCTCTTGGGCTCTTGAATGCCCTAATAACTAATTTTTGAAAACCACCCTCATGTACGAAAAAAGCACCTCCTTTTTGAAAATCGTGGAAAATTCAAAATGAAGCCCAACAAAATTTCGACTTCTTCGGGCTCTTGAACGAACCAACAAACAATTTAGAGAAAGCCATATTTATGTACAGAAAAGCCAACCCCTGTTTGAAAATTAAAAAAAGTTTTAAATAAATCCCAAAATAATTTCGTGCTTCATTAAAACTTGTTTTTAATTTTTAGAAAGGGGTTGGTGTTTCTGTACATAAATGTGGCTTTCTGTAAAATGTTTGTTGCTATGTTGGAATTTTCCACAATTTTAAAAAAGAATGTGGTTTTTGGTACGTGAGGGTGATATTTCAAAATTGGTTATTGGTGCATTCAAGAGTCCAAGAGAAATCCCAAATTCTGTCAAGCTTCATTTTTAATTATTTTCAATTTCTATGTAGTAGAGATGCTAATGTGGGTCAAAAAAAGCCCCCAAAAAAGCATGAAAACAGCGCAAAATTCTGGATCCTAAAAAATCGTGTTTTGGTTTTGTTCAGGTTCTAGCTTGATGGGCATCTAAAAGAAATATAAAGTTCTGACTTTTATTTTTTGGTTGAATATCTAATTTTTGAATAAGTAGTAGGTTTTAGTTTGTGAAGTTTTTTTTCAGTAAACAAATTTTGTGCGTTTTGGTTAATTTGAATAGTGAAAAATAACATAAAAATTAGCTATACTTAGTTTTCAGGTTATTTGAATATTTTTCTTAAAATCACTTTCTGCACTCGTGGAGAGCCCAGGAAAATACCCAAAAACTGACAGGCCTATATTTAAATAAAGCGCATATTTTATTTTAAGGTGTTTATTTCTCAAAGGGGTGGTTTTTGGAAAATTGATTTTTGCACTTTCGAAGAGCCCAAAATTTTCCCAAAATTCTGGTGGGTTTTATTTCTGAAATTTGTCAATTTTTCTCTAGTCGAGGTGCTGGCGCCAGCACCTCCACCCAAATGTCGATTTTTTGAGAAAAATAAAAGAGCCCAAAAATCGGCATCGGTGCCCAAAAATAGTCCGAAAATAGCCCAAAATTCAGACCTAAACGGTATATCGAAATCCAATTGTGGAGGTGCTAGCGGAACGGACCTTTCGCATTTTGATTCAAGAAAGAATAAATTTGTATTTAAAGAAAGGAGATTTTATTACAAAAATGACGCTAAAAAAGAGTTGTAAACAATAATAAACATATACTATGGTTGAAAATTAGACCACTTGTTCGAAATTTTAACTTCCTTGCTGGGCATTCATTTGATTAGTTTAACTATTTTGCAGAAAATTCTTTTATGGTTAAAAGTGTCTTCTGCATAATTTTTTTTAAACCCGTAAATTTTTAAGATTTTAGTAAGTAACACTATCTCTGTGATAAAATAGATTTATTTACTACAAATCAGAACTAAAATGTCTAAATAAGAGTGATTATATAACTTAAGACACCTTTGTCCCACCGGTCAGCTTTCAATTGTGAATAAGCCGGAAAAAATTACATAGTCAATAGATGACACCATATTTGAAAAAAATGAAAGTCTTGAAGTAAAAAATGGTAAATTTTCTAAAAATTAAATATTTTATTTTGTAATATTTTTTTTTTAAATATTATGAATAATGTAATTTTTAAGAAACTGCAATCTATTCAAATTACTTATATATTTAATAAAAATATAGCTGATTTATATTCTAATTATTTTTTTATTCAAAATTTAAATAAAGTCGAATAATAATAAATTATTCTATTGATTTTTTTAGATCGATTATTGATTGTGTTAAGCTAGACCTTATAAGACAGATTTTTTTCAAACTTGGTTCTAATTGATTAGTATTCTTGCCTAATAATGTGTTAAATTTAAGAATGGGTGTAGGTTTCAAATCGGCGTACACTTTGACATTTTTTTCGTAATGTAAATACTGAATAAGTAATATTTATGTTAATCCTAAACGACCTAATTGTAATCTGTAATAAAAATACTAGGAATCTATTAATATTTACTTCTCAAAAAAAAATCTCGCGTCTCTAGAGAACAGCAATGGGAGCTAACAAATAAGTTATACAATTGAATTGAAATGTTTGAATTAAAAAGTGAATAAACATTTTTATAAATGGATGAAAAAGTTAAAATAAGTGACTTCATTTAGCAAGTAAAGTATCTGAATACAAATAAAGTTCGCATTCTTTCTCATACTCCACCCGTTTCCCCTTTTTGAAATAATTCAAAGAAAATTCATTTATTTTCAGTTGCTAATCACTTTTCTGAACTTAAATATCAAGTAATTAATTTTTTATCAAAAATTCATATATTTAGGTTTAAAATTAGACTACTTGTTTGAAAGTTTAACTAACTTGTCAAGCATTCACTTGATTGGTTTAACTACTTTGCTGAATATTCATTCTTTCTTAGTTCAACTTTAATTAATTTGATATGAAAATGAACCTGTGCAATGATTGAGTGAAAATTTTAACTTATTGTAAACTTGTCTTTTTTTGTTTGAAACTAAACAATTGATTGGAAATTGAAATTCTTTTGAAAGTTGAAATTCTTTGTTATAAAATGCATTTGGGTGGAAAACTAAACTGTTAGGGTTCAAAATGTAACTGCCTTTGGTTGAAATTAATTCTTGTTTTGTTGAAAATTTATCTTTATGGGTTGAAAATTCAACTGCTTTGTTGAAAATTCGTCTTTTTGGCTTAAAAATGAATGTCTTTTGGAAAAAGTGTATCCTTTTTTATTTGCAACTTGCCTGCTTTGTTAAAAATTTATTTTTTTTGGTTAAATATTTCAGTTTTTTCTTAAAAATATTTTTTTTCTGTAAAAAATTATTTTACTCGTCTTTAATTTTAACTACTCCGTTATTGGTTTAATATTGGTAATTGTTTGATCGACATGTACCAATTAGGCTAAGAATGTATATATTTTTTGTAAACTGGCATTTTTTAATAGAAAATCAAACTTCTCAACTTAAAATTTATTTTATTAGATAGAGATCCAACTCTTTTGTTAGAAATTTAATTTGATTTACAAAAATTAAAACATTTTCCTAAAAATGTAATTGTTTTGTTGCAAGTTTTACTTTTTGGCAAAATATAAACTTTTTTATTAAAAAATTATATTCATTTTTAACATAATAGGTAATTTTTTAACTTAAAAATCTAAAAAGATAAAAAAGAGTTTTCCAGTAAACAGTTAAATTTTCAACTAAATACATAAATTTACAATAATAAAATAAAAATCTTTACCAATGTAATTTAACTTGTTCCCAAGTAATTGAATTTTCATTAAAAAATATTATTTTGTAACAAAATAGTTAAACTTTTATCCAAAGAGATGAATTTTTAACTAAAAATATAAGTTTAAAAAAAAATATTTCTTAGCAAACTGATTGAACCAAATATTTCCAACAAAATAGTTGAATATTTAATTAAAGAAGAATCATTGTAAAATAAAAAGTGGCATTTACATTTTAAAAAATGACTTTTCTTCTAAAACATATGAATTTTTGAATAAAAAGATGAATTTTCAAAAAAAATTGTCGAATTTTCTGTCAAAAAGTTTTCAGTTGATTTGCCCCCGTCAAGATAAGAATTTTTGAACAGAAATAAGTTTTTACAGAAATATAAATTTTCAATAAAAAAAAAATAAATTTTTCAAAAGAAAAGATGAATTTTTAACAAAATAGTTCTAGTTTTTAACAAATATTTGCATTTTTATCCAAGAAAGATTAAATTTATATTAAAAGAAAGGAATTTTTTATTACAAAAACAACAACAAAATAAGAATTGTAAACAATAAGTTAATTTTCTGCTAAATAGTCGAATTTTTTACAAAAAAGTATAACTTTTTAACAAGATTGTTACATTTTTAAACAAACAGATGCATTTTTATAAAGAAAAAGAAAAATTCTACTAAAAGAGATGAATGCTTAAATGAAAAGCACAAATTAAAAAAAAAGTTTTCATACAAAAAAAATTCCAGTTCACTTATCAGAAGCAAAATATAAAAATTAAACTAAAAGTTAATGTTTTACAAAAAGAGTTGAATTTTTAACCCAAAAATACGAATTTTCAACAAAACATCTGAATTTTCAACCAAAAAGGGTATATTTTTAAGAAAATTGGTAAATACTCAAACAAATAGTAAAATTTATAACTAAAAAGATAACTAATTTTTTTTCTGAAAAATAAACTTTTCAGCTCGCTCCACTGGGATTCGAACCACACATTTTCCGATCCTCAGTGGAGTAAAGTAAGTAGATTTCTTTTTCAACAAAAAAAATTAATTTAAACCTTTTCTAAATTTATTTTTCATCTAGTCTGTAACAAAGTTAAGTATTTTCTGTTGTTTGAATAGTTAACTTAATCAAAGGTATTGATTTTTATTTTCACGGATTGTGAAATGATATCAACACTGATCAATTATTCCATATCAAAATAAGATATCAATCTTTCATGATATTACAGATAGCCTTAAATTACTCGTATCATAAATTTCACAACTGGTTGGAAATGGAGTGTATGTCTAACAAATGATTCTTCTTTTTATCTCTCTAATAGCTTAATTGTAAAAGAATCCGTGCTGAAATCGTATTTTCTGTGGTTCGATCCCCAGTGGAGCGAAGCGAGTAAATCTTTTTTTAGAGCAAATGCAATTAAAATATTTTAAAATTTACATTTCATTTAATCTGTAATGATTTTAAGTATCTTTTGTTATTTTAAGAGTTATCTTTATCGATAAATTGATTTATATATTCACGGATTGTGGTATGATATCTACGTTGATTGACGGTAACTACCTCTGATGAAAACTTCGATTCCCTTAGATAAAAAGATAATCTTCAACAGAAAGTTTTTGAGAATTTGCAAAACGTATGTACAAGAGTGAAGGACCTTCCCCCCCCCCTTTCCCTTCCGTGACAAATTGTAAAAAAACATCTCAACGCCCCCCTTCTGTTACTGGATATTTTGTACTATTAGTCCGGGAGATATTCGAATCACAACCAAAATGAATGAAAAACCGTTCTACTCATACATAAAACAACATTTATCCCTTCGTTTTTATTGTGCAATTAATAACAATTTGAACCGCTCATCAGTGGAAGCACCGATATCTGAACAACGCCAAAACAGATATGAAGATATAGAGGATTAAATGCTACTTAGTGCCAAAAGATAAATATCCAAGCCATCATCAAAGCATTAAAGTGAATCCTGCACCGTCGGAATACAATTTCCTAGCAAGTTTGAGCAATTAGCCTTATCGCGTTATTAATATCAAGCCAACTAAGTTGTTAGTCTGGATGAGAGCAATTCTCACTTTCGAGTCAGTCGAAGCCATCTTACTTTGCCTCTGTGAGATTCCAGATTCCAGTTTATGGTTCTATGCTGAACGACGACAGGCACAGGGACCATGCTCAACAGTGGCGAATTAGTAGATAATTCCTTCTCTCACACCACTTGGCCGCCCTGAGCAGCTTCACGAGGTGGCATCTCGTTACTCTTGAAGGGAAATCTCCAGCCACCCTCATCGCACTTTCCTTTGCTAACTATTCCTCCCAGAAGGTAGGTGAAGCAACGCAACGCTTAGCCTATTCAATGTAACCGTTCCATGACGAATAATTAATATTGCGGCTGTTTGCACGAGTAATCACAACCTTCCGGAACCGCAATCTTGATTCTCGATAGTCTAGAGATACGAGTGGCATCAGTAAAGACGTCTTAAGGTTCTGTGATCTTTGAAAATGATAGAAACATATTAGATTGCATTCTGCTTGCATCAGAAATTACACTTATATTACTTAAATTACACATATTTAATCAACAACTGTTTAAAAAAAGAAACTTTTTGATTATATAATACTAAACATGCTTCTAATTCCAATAAAAATAAAAAAGTCTCTTATGTTGATTTCACAGTTTGTCCATACATAAAAGGTTTATCAGAAAAAATTGAACAAGTCCTAAAAAACAAAACATCAAAATTACTTACAAACCTACTAATAGCTTTTATAAATTTTTTAATAATCTTGAAGATCTACTTCCCAAAAACAAAATCTCTGGAGTTATTTATAAATATAATTGCGCTGTTTGTCCATTTTCTTATGTAGGTGAGTGTGGTAGACCCATAGAAACCCGTGGTCGATAACTATAAAATTCTATCATTAGAGAAAAACAAAGCTCGTAGAAAAATAGTTAAAAATTTTTTTAATAATAAAGTTCCAAATACAGTTAATCTCAAATATGAAAATATTTTATTTCCTGATGTCTACAAACCTCTTATTAAAATTTAAAATTTTATATCGTTAAAGTTTCTTTCTACCTTATCATCCCATTTATCACATTCTGGTTTCTTGTTTCAATTCTTGTAATTTTCTTCAGTCGCTTGTCACTCGTCGCTACGTTCCAAAAGTGATGTCGGGGTTTCGCCCTTATTTATTTATATTTTATTTGTTTTGTTGGTAATGTTTTTTTCTTCTGTGTTTTAATCACGGTTGGATTTTTACGACTTTATTTCCATTTTTAATTTATACCAGGTATGTTTGTTTTTTTGTTTTTCCCCTTTTCCTTATTGACCTTCCGTTTCTACTTACTGTTTTCTTATTGTATTTTGTTTTGATATAGATTTGAAATCAAAGGCGTCCCTTTATGAGATAACCCTTCTCTTTGTTTTAAAATTTAATTTAAAAAAAATTTTTCCATCATGTTTATTGTTCTTTAGAAATTATTTTCTACATGATTTGTATTGGTTTTTTACAGACTTAATAAATTGTCTGTTTTTGACTGGTGAGGGTCTAAACAGTGACCTAAACGTTTCAAAACGAACAATTTGGCTTTTCTTCCTTTTTTTATCTTGACCTTCATTTCCATGACTTGCATCGTTACTCAGAAATTACACTTGTTAACTAAACTCACTGAGAGAGCCAATTTTATAATTAAACATAAACTGCGTTTCAATTTTGGGAAAAATTATCAAAGTGAGAATTTTCTGTAGTAAAACTTGAACATGGAATCTTGTAAAGTTTGATATATTTTGCCATAAATTTCGAATGCTTATTATTTTTAATTTTTACTACAGGAATTTTAGTAAGAAAAAAGAAATTTACCTTCATCAAACAACTTCTTCATTAAGTTTTGTACTAAATTTATTAATAACAATAAACTTGATTTATATACAAATTATCTATGTTCTCCTAGGCACCCTACATGGATAAATGTAGAGTTTTTTGGAAAAAATGGAAGCATGATTCCGATGCATTTTTTAATCATACAAGGGTTCTTCGTTAACTTTCGATTAATTTTTAGTTAAATAGACGAAAAGTGGCAATTTTATTCAAAATTATGCTTTAAAGTCAAACTTGCGATTGCCACTGTATGATTTTTTTAGCTATGATATGTAAGTTTTCTATTATTTGACCATCATCATTTGATCCCTTATTCACTGTCTGGATCATGATCATCATCTGGTCTTTCCTTAATTGGCTGAATCACATCATCGTCATCATTTGATCTTGTTTTTACTAGCTAGATCATCATTATCATCATCATCATCATCATCATCATCATCATCATCATCATCATCATCATCCCGTGTGGGGTTGCTGGTCCTCCATCGGGCGCCTCCCCAGGTTGCGGATAGGGGAATGCCTCCCAGATATGGGTG
>JAAAKG020136197.1:0-13279 GCA_010014905.2 Druon quercuslanigerum
TTACACCATTAAGCCGTTTCCCTTTCGGGGTAGGCGTGTCTCCCTCGGTAGGGGGGGGGGTAGTGTGAGGAAGGGGTTATAAATTTTTTTTTTTTTTTTTTTTTTTTTTTTTTTTTTTTTTAATTTTTAAAATTTTGACTTTCATGCATTACTAATTATTTTTCTTTTCCTGAAAAGTTGTTACCGACAAAAAATAAATAATGAATTCAAAAATTGGGCGGCCATCTTAAATTTGATCAAAATCTTGAGCTTTTATTGATATCACGTGCTTTCTAATCAATAAATATGCCTCATGTAAGAATTTGAGGAAATTTTTTTAATATTTGTGGAAATTATAATTATGTTTCAAATTTAGGGGTCAGTCATTCTATAAATTTAAAAAAAAATTCCTGTAGATATATTTTGTCAACCTATTTTTGTAGTCACAACTGTGCAAAGCCGAGGACGCCTACGAAATATAAAAAAATTATCTGCGTTTGAAATTTTACGGTACTTATCCCCATTTTAATTGCATGAGAAACTTCGACTGCTTTAAGCCACTTGTTAATATTAACATATTTCTCTAAAATTTAGTGAAGATCACTTTTTTGGTAATTCCAACAAAATAGGGGGTTGAGACCAAGAAGAATCCAAAATGAAATAAATAATGACCACCCTATTGTTGCTTACAAAATTAAAACGGATTTATGCAATTTTCTTTCAGTGCACTGGATTTATCAAATTTTGCTTGCTAATAGTATGGATTTAATCAGTTTTGTTTCAATAGACTATATTCATCAGCTATTGGTTGCTCGTGAATATTCTTGACGATAAACATTAAATATTGAATTTAAGTTTTGGTAGAACATTGAACTATTTATTAAAAATGAAGCTTTTTGTTGAAAATTCAACTACGTTTCTTAATTAATAATTAGGCATTTTTAGAAAAAGAATTAAATTAAGAATTTTCAATTTTTTGTTTCTGCAGATTGAGCAATCCCGGAAGACACAGAAAGTAACTGCTGAAATATGATTTTGAAATTTTTAAATCAACGCTTACTGATAAATAGAAGTATTTTATCACAATTTGAAAAGTAGTACTATATAATAAAATTTCCGTCGCTTTTTCGAAATTTTGGTTGACTTAGAAACCTTAAGTGACTATTCTATAAATAACGGAACTCTAAACAATATTTTCATCTTTTTAGAAATGTCAAGAATTTCTATTATCGGCTCTATAAAAATTTGAGGAGGGAGTGAATGCAGGATCGTTTCATTTTAGGGAAGTGAGGGAAAAGTGAGGGAAAAAAAGTTGTTGGGGAAGTCAGGGAAATGAAGTAGCTGTTAGGGAAAATAGAAATTGATATGTTTTAATATTATTTTGGAAGCAGTTGTATACATTCCCTTTACTTAAATAATCCATACTGTCATGTAAAGCGCATTTTTCGGGCTTGTTTCGTAATTTTACTTAACACATTATTGCAACCTTATGTTCGCTTTGTTAATACTTTCCTGTCAGGGAAATTCGTCTAAGTGTCAGGGAAAAGTCAGGAAAATTGGACAATTCAATCTTGTGATCACTCTGGAACGTAAACATATGGGTAATCACAAGTATTCGAGTAGGAATTTGTACCTCGAAATATCAACGGTCACTGATGAAGAATGATTTGAGCATTCGCGAATTCAAAGAGAATCGACAAACGCTTGTGAAGTCTTGTCTGTTTACGGACTATTAAAAATTATAGTAAATTATAATTTATTTTAGAGAGAAACTTATAGTATACATCTTCTCGTTTTAACAAAAAAAACTGTAATAATTCGAGAATCTGCAAGAAGAACAAATGGATTCATATACAGAGTTTCCGAGCACGTGCTTCAGTTGTTAACGTTATGAACAATTAGGCAACTCTCGAGACAATTGCAAACAACTTTAATAGCAGTAACTCTTGATGCAATACATCTGAATCCTGGAAAAGCCCAGAATAGAATATAAACTCTGTCAATTCTAATTGCAAACCTCACAGCCCACATAATTCTCTCAAAACAGGGGAAATATGGTGATTTTCACGAAAATAGCTGAATAATAAGAGAGTAAATTCTTTTAAATAAAATTAACGCACAGTCTCTTCATTGAATTTAATACAAAATGCATAAAATTTCACGTACGAAGCAGTTCCATCACAACCAAATAGATGCAATTTTAAGCAAAAAAAAGGAATTTTCTACCTAAAAAGATGAATTTGCATCTAAATGATAAAATATTAAAAACAAAAAAGTTAAATTTTCATTCACAAAAGACCTTTGGACCTTCGTCAGTCAGCCTAGGGCAATTGTCTTTTCTTTTGTCAAAATCTCTTAAAAGAGTAAAGTTTTCGATTTTTGAATGCTTGAAACACCACGACATTTTTCTCTGAAAAAAAATAATAGCATCAATGAACAAAAAATGTTTTATCTCCAATTTCAAAACATGTGAAATTAAACAAAACAATTTTTTAGGCACTCACTCAGAGGAAGTTTCCCTCGTGTCGAAAGGACGCTTTTTGACACGAATGGAAGTTCCACTTAAATTCAAATTTGAGAGGATTTTTATTTGTCGAAAAAGAATATTATTGCAGAGAATATTATCCTTTTGCGACAAGCTTCACGTAAGAGAACGACGCTTTCTCTGAGTCGACCGAATCCATTTGAAATCAAGCAGGTTTTACACTAATTAAAGTCGCAAAGTCTCTCCGGGATAAAATATGTGTTTTCTTAGAGGAAATTAGATGATACGTATTTTTCCGACTTACAAAAAAAAATTACGAAGTTATGCGAATTTGAATTTTGGTTATTTATTTGCTTATGTTTAAAATCCGTCCGAAATCTAAAAAAGGGGTTCAAAGTTAACAAGATGGTGGCAGATTTTGTAGAAATATTAAAACTCGATTTCCTTGAAAAACCCATATTTATATTTTGTTGTCAATTTTTATTCATTTCATTTATTTTTTTATTTTTTACTTGTATAAGGAAGGCATCTTGTGAGATGCGTTCGGCCTTAATAGTTTTCGTGGCCACGAGACGACTAAATGTTTTTATCCCTCATAAAGCTCATAGAATGCCTTTCTTATGTTAGACAATTCGAGAAAACGACAAAACGAGGAGAGTAGAAGGTATGATATTTATGTACAATTTTGGACCCCTTTCTTCCTGGTTTGTCTAATATCCACATTCGAGACTTTCTCACATCCCGAATGTAGCAGAGCGCGGCGGGCAGATTTTTTATTTACTGAAATTAAATTTTTAATATGGGACAAGTATTTTCCGATTTGTACAAATTTTGATATTATTTTCGTATCTGAATATATTTACACATTAGTATTATTCTTAGGATATATTTTAGTGATATTAGTAAAGATCATAAAAGGCAGTTTGATTTAAATACGTTTAGATAGAAATTTTTTTTACATACAAAAATGTTATTAAATATTTCCGTGAACGAAATGTGATTTTTTCCTTCTCAGTATATTTTTAAAATATTAGAATTTCGGGGCTACTTCATTGTAAAAGAATACAATAACATAAGAATTTTATTAGAACTGTGATAATACTGAGAAATTAGATATATGTTTTACGTGTCTAATGCGTGATTAAATAATGATAATAAAAAATGTTCTAATATTTGCTATTACAAAAAATAGACCAAATGATGAAACAATTAACCATAGAATTTGGAATACTTCAATAAATATTTGTCAAACTTACAAAGCAATTATTGCGTGCCTTCATATATTGAAAATATTTGAATTATTATTATATTAATGTAAAACTAACAGTTATTTATTATGTTCTATTTATTATGTAAAACTAACAGTTATTTATTATGTTCTATTTATTATGCAAAATGGTAAACTATGATGTGACCTATAAAGTTTTGTAATCATTGGAATAAAATTATAGTCCGCAGGGGCCTTTATGTTCGGCGTTCTTTGGGTTGTTTGTTAAAAAGCAGATTATACCGCTTGTTCCGAATTGAACATTTCAGATAGCAAAAAGATTAATATTCCACGAAAAACGTGAATGTTTTGACAAAGTTAAGTTTTCAACCATGGGTGTTTATAACAAAAAGGTTACATATTTTATCAAAGAAATCAAGTTTTACATGAGTGATTTTCTAACGAAAAATACATATTTTTAACAATATAGTTAAATTTTTAAGCAAAGAAATGAATTTTTAATTAAAATAATTAATTTTTAAATAAGAAGATTAGTCTTTTACGAAAAAGACCAATTTTCATCAAATACATGAATGGTAAAATAAAGAAAAAAATAATAATTTCCAACGAAAAATAGAAGAGTTGTTATTAAGAACAATTGACCGAATAATAAAAAAATTACGTATAATTTCTATAATATTTCAATTAATATTGTTTAATGTTACTAAATAATAAATGTGTGTCTGTATATTTTTAAAAGAGGTGAATTTTGGTTATATTAATGAATAACTCACTCTACTTAAATAAATAAAATTATTTTTGTTTCCTAAATGGATAGAATTGCGAATTTATTTTGTCCTGCTTAATTATCATAATAAAAGTACAAATTAAACAAAAAATGGCAAAAAACATTAGTGTGGGCTTAAAAAAAATTGAGTAAAAAAAAAGAAAACGATCAATATTTTAATTAAGTAAAAATTTATAGAGGTTTACGGAAAAACTTTGATTTTGTGGAAAACAAAGCAAAAAATTCAAATACGCATAACTTTGCATAAAATGTTTTCTGTCTGATTTGATATTGATTCTGTATTTAATTTATAATTTTCTGTAATTGTTCACTAGCAAATTTTTTTAAAATTCTAAAATGAAAAAGGAGAACTGAAGATACTAAACGATTTCAATTTTTTTTACTTTTTTGGATGTCAATCCACAATTTTTGTTAGCTGTGTGATGAAACGATTTGACTAATTTCAGCAATTTTAACCCAGGCAGGTTAAATTGCGAAAATGATAGTGACGTATCAAAAAAATTAGTTCGGACGATGGTACCTTATTATTTCTTATTTCAAATTTTCTTCACTAAACTATTTCCCTCAAAATTGTGAGATGGACCTTTCGTTTCTATCGTCATTACTTGTCGTATTTTCCTTGACGATTTTGACAAATTTGTCACCGAGTCGAAATATAGGTCCTTTTCATATTCTCCATGGTTCTGAATGAATTTTTTTTGGATCTCCTTAATACTCGGAACCTTTTTTGATTCTCTGAGGTCTTATTTAGTACAATTTTACTCCTCTTTGAGTCTCTTCAAAATTTTTGCAGTATTTTTCAAGTGTTTATTTACACCTTTTATCATCTCTAAAACCTAATATTATAAATGAAGTAAAATATTAATGAATAACTATTTTTAAATATTTAAAATTATTACTATTTATAAAATTTTAATGTTATCATTCACTAATTTCCAATATGTTGCAACAATAATGTATAAGGCATGTTGACTTCAAATTCATTTTTATTGACTTTAAATTACACGAAAATATTTAAAAGTGATATATTGCTATTTATTGTACAGTAAAATTAATTTTCGGCATATAACTTATCATAAAAAATAGTTCGAAGCAAGTGGATTTGTGCCTACATAGCCAAAAATTAATTATTTAATAATTACTGAAAAAATAATGAATAATGAATTCATAATTGATTAAGAATTAGTTAATCATTAATAAATAATTAATTAATAATAATAAATGTTTTCGCGCTAATTTATTGGATTGGTTACCGGTGACGCTCTTATTTAAAATTATTTTTTTCATATTTTTGTTGATTATTTTTTACAGCAAACAATAATTGTAACACAATGACAATTTACAATGTAATTGAAAATTGTAATCAACGAAAAAAACAACTTTTCTACCCAAAAATATGACTTCAAAAAAATACATCAATTTTCTACCAAATACTTTTATTTTTAATTTGTATAATATTATAAAGTTTAAACCAAACAGTTTAATTTTGTACCAAACTGTTAAATTTTCAAGCCAAAAAGATAAAAAGTCGAGGGTCGGTCAAAACCGTGGCCCGAGTATGAGCAGACCGTCGGATAAACTTTGTTTCATTGTTACAAAAAGCCCGTGAAAGTGCAGTCGGCCCGACTATGGTCAAGAGTTGGCCCGTCCGTCGACGTCACATATACCCGTAACATTGTTTGAACATAACCTACTTCATTTCGATAGATCTGCTTTCGGCCACAGTTCAAAACGAGCCATTAAAAATTCTTAATCAAAAATAGGAACGGTTGAAGGTAAATATTTGTTGATTAGATGTCTATCATAATTAAACATGTCGAAATGAAATTTACTTATTTTAAATTTCGTTTCTAATCATATTTTTTGAGTGAATAACCCATTAAATTTAAAATTGGAATTATGGTCATCTTTTTTCATATTTTAAATGAGGCTTTCAATGTTTTAATAAATAAATTCATATGATGAACAAAATGGTAATTTTTTCTGTTTGAAAATTCTCTAAGTTTTATAGAGTAACATTAGTTAAAGGTGCTCCAATTTTATATGATAAACAAGAACAATATAATGATGAATAAATTTCTTCGTGAAATTATGATTGTTGATATCAAATAAATTTAATAAACAACATTATTGAGGCATTTATCGACTTTTCCAATATTTTCGACAACTTTTTCATTGTCAAAAACCCCAATAATGCATATGTTTATTAAATTTGTTTGAAAAAACATAGAACGTATCAAGCATTTATGAAGTTTGCTAAAATTATCCTGAAGTTCCCAATTAAAAAGAGTGACATAAAAGAAAACGCATTTTTCCGTCTACAGATGCCCGAATAATGTGTTTGTTTGTTAAATTTGTTTTAAAAAATAAAAAAATGTAGTAACTAATCATAGATGTTGCTGAATTTATTATTAAAATCCCAGAGAAGTCTGAAATCGAGAAAAATTATTTTTTCCGTTGACAAATGCCCGAATAATGTATCTGTTTATTAAATGTGTTTTTTAAACAATCATAAAAATAATCAACAAATTATCATTTTTGCTAAAATTATCATAAAGTTCCTTATTACAAAAAATTGACATAAAAAAAAACAATTTTTCTTTAGAAAAGTTCCTGATCAATGCATTTGTTTATTACATTTATTGTAATTGCAACAATAATTATCTCAAAAAAAAATCTTAATCATCATGCTGTTTTTACTAAAATTTCTCGCAATATAACTTAAAAATAGTAAAATTATGGAAAATCGTACAAAACATTCATTCAAAAAATAGTTTGTTTATATTGGAACGTTTTTAAATAATGTTACTCTGTACAAACAAGGCGATTTCAACAATCTTTCTGTTATTAAGAAGCACCGAGAGCGTCAAACATTCAGCGGAGTTTTTTTAACCAAATTTCAAGTGCTTCGATAGCGAAGTGGTTAGAGTGCGCCGTAAAATACACTAGTTTAGGTAGTTTTAGTAGGGTTCGAATCCTCGGTTAGTGCGATTTTTTAAAGCGTTAAAGCGTGTCGTTGTATGGGTAAGTAACCGTTTGTCAGAATTATGTATTTAGAAATGATGAAAAGTGAACATTATATAATGATAATTTTAAAAATAACTTTTTAAAAATTATTGTTGTTAAAAATTAAATGTAAGTCGGTTGACCGTTATCATTTACCTGGTTGGCCCGACCAGTGGCGCTCAAAGTTGGACCGACCGCCCGAAGGTTGGCCCGACCGTGGTTCGAAGATCAATTTGCACCAAGGAGAGGACCTACGAGAATCTAATAAAAATGGAAATTTGTGTGTATATTTTGAATAGTTAAAGAGTACTTGCATTATATTGAATTAATCCTCATCAGAATCTCGTGAAGCCTCTGAAGCTAGAGAATTTAAGAGAATAAAAAGAGGACTTATATTTCGACTCGGGCGACTTAAGACTGTGACAAGATGAGAACAGTAACTAGAAAAAAACTTGCGAGAGACTTTGGTCCGCGAGCGAAGGAGCATGTAGAAAAGAAACTCGGTTCTTCAGATTTGCGCAGCGTGTTCTTCCAACTTAGCAGCCGGTCTCGGCTCAATCAGACCCTTGTTAACTCCAGCTGCCGTTCCTGCGGATATCGAAGTATTGATTTCGTTTCTCCCTTGGAAAGTTTATGCCGATATTACGGATTTCATGTCCCCACCACGCCGAGCTCTCTGCTTTCATTGCTGCAGCTCGTCCATCCTAGGTCCTAGATATTTGCATTTCAAAGGACTGATTAAAAATCTATAATTACCCTGTCGCTGAATGCACAAACGGAAAAAACACCACGCAACACATCTGAGCCGAAGAAAACCAGCGCGTTTCAGATTCTGGCTTTGGGGAAATTCGCCGATCGATCTGATGATCACAGATGTGAAAGTCTTGTAACTGCTTCCGCGTCGCCCCATTCAGAACCCGATGGCGGGTAAGATTGGCGAGGGTGAAAATAAAATCTACTTGATGGATTAAAAATGCGCGGTCGAGATTCTGGGCGTAATTCTGCCGTTCGACGACGGTGATGTCATTACTTTAAAATGCCATTAGAAACCTCGATCTGAGACTCGAGCATCGTAAAATCCTACATCCGATCTCTGTCGCCAACGTATATTGAGTCTTTTCGATGGATTGAATTACTTGGAATTCACGAAATCATGTGGGAATGAGGACTTCTTTGACATTGATTATTATTTTGTATACTTTGATATTCTCGCACCATTTATGCTGGATGTCGTTGTAAAGTAAAATTTCTGTTATCTGACGATTCGTTAAAGTGGTAATTAGGATATATGGCAATTCGGGAAAATAAACATATCCAGCCATCAGGGTGGTGCACTCGAGTTGCGGGTTCATTTTAGTGCCTTCTTTCCCGCTCCATTTGAAGCTTCCTTCATCCTTGGACCCCTTTTTCTCCACAATTTCCCTTTGCACTTATTCCAGGCTTAGGACTGACAGTAATTTTTGCGTATCTACGAATACATGATACTGGCGTCTTTTTTGGGAAATTTTTTGGGAAATATGTATTGTCAATCACTATTATTCTTAGAACATCATTGTGTTATGAATATTAAGTCAACTCAAGTGAAATAAGTAATAAGATTAGCCAAATATTGCCTTTACATTTCTACATTATTTATTTCAATTTATTTTATACCACATTTTTAAGTATTTAATTAATAACACATATCGTATAATTATAATACCAGTATGTACTTCAACTTATATTTTTTCGACTCATTGGCCAGTTACTGGGCCACGATGGTAGTTTTAAGAATATTACTGTGTTTATTTTTGTTCCTTAGAGCGCTACTTAACCCTAGGGACTTTGTGATTGAAAATTTAACTATTTTATTGAAAAATCGTTTTTTATTATTCTAAATTAACTGTTTAAGCTGAAAATGTAAATTTTCCCTTTGTTGTTGAAAATTGATATTTTCCGGTAGAAATTCGTCTTTTTTGGTAATAAACTAATCTTTTTGGTTTAAAATCTCCTTTTTTGGTATAAGTGCAACTGTTTGAACGAAAAGTATACTTTCTAGTTACAAGTTCAACTGTTTTACATAAAAATCGCCTTTCAGCTTCAGATTTCAACCATTTCGAGTTTTTTTTCTTTCTTATCTGAAAAATCCTTACTTGTTGAAATATTATATTTTTCGTGGGTAAATTCATCATATTAGTAGAAAATTATCTTTTTGGTTGAAAATTTGATATCTTTATTGAAAATTAACTGTTTTTCTTTGAAGGTTAACCTTTTTCTTTTAATTCGATTAGTTAATTTAAAATTCATCTTTGTAGGTAGACAATGTAAGACAATTGGATGTAAAGTCATCTTTGTCAGTTAAAAATTCACCAGTTTCGTGGAAAATTCAATTTTTTAAATTACAAATTCGTCATTTTGGATTGAAACTGCATTGTTTATGGTAGAAATTTAATCTTTTTTCGGTTGAAATAAATAAGACCGTATTAGTTTCAAATCGGAAAATGATTAGATAGTACAACTCTATAGTTTGTAAAATATGTTTCTGCTATGTTATTAGCTGGGGCATCCGTTTTATTAATTGCTGGTACTAAATGAATGGTCAATACAAGTAATGAAATTGTTGTGACATTTTATTAAATAGCAGTACCATATATTACAATTTAAATAGTTGACCCAACTAACCTTTTCTCATTGTTGTACTGAATTAATTAAGGATTAGAATTTTGTAACGGGATAACAGAAGGTCAGTTTGCGCCACTGTAAACTTAGCATCTTCCTACTGAGAAGAATTTCCTCTTGAATCCAGTCTGATCGTATTAATACAAATGAGAAAGTCGGCGCAGAGATCGTTGGGACGTTCGGAAAGGTGCATCGAAGGATAAACGTGCCGAGCCTGAGGAAATTGCATTCCCTCGCATCAATCTCTGTCGAGAACTACCGAGAAAAGGGTAGGGGGCTGTGGAATTTTTCAATATAGGTAGATACGTACCTATGTCGTGCCTTCCAACGCAACGGTGAGGGAGCACCGCGCACTTCGCCGCTTTATTCTTGCCCCCCCCCTCCCAGCCCATCGTCCTGCAGCGCCACAACCATCTTTCTTGTAATTACAGCCTGATAAACGTAGCAATTTCCTATCCGTCTACGCACATTAAACCAAGAATCTTGCTTTGTTTGCTTCCCTCTTGGTCCTATATATACTCATTTCTAACGCAACAAAACAACGTTTTCCTTGCAGACATTTCTAACTAATGCAGAATATTAAAGAACTGATAAATATATGCGCATTTAAAAAAGCCTTGTCGCTTGGTTTCTATGTATTAAGCTATTTTTCTGGTTGCGTAATAATGAAAGACATAGCGGGTAGTATTATAAATACTCTAGTAAAAAAAAAACCACTCTGGGAATCAGCAGGACTGCTCAGTTATCTGTACTAAAGTCGGGGACAGAGTCGACGCTCTTCCCTTCCTTTGATTGCAATTAACTAAAAATATCTCTGAATTGTTTAAAAAAAGATTACGAATTCAACGATATAATAACTTTTATTCTAAAAAAGTTAGTCAATAGTTAAAGGGCAAAATATCTCCAAAAACAGGGGTTTTCGATTTCCTTTTTTAATGGACGACTTTCACGTATTCTCTGAAAGCGGTCGACATTAGGCAGATTCTGAAAAAATCCACAGAGATTCTTTCAACATTTTTGAATGTAATACATTTTTCCAAATTCTGAAATATTCAAGCATTTACATTTTACGGGGATTTATTTGTAAATACATACTGTAGCTTGAGAACGAATAAAGATAGGTAGCCGTTTAATGGCTCAAAATATGCAGTTTTTTTATAGAAGTGCAGTGCAGCCGATGCTTGAGAAAAGAGGCCAAAACACCATTTTTTGGGATGTGTAAGTATTATCTCTCTAAGTATTGAGAAAAATTTCATGAGATAAAAGTGAGCTTCTACATTCTTTTTATTAAACAATTCAGAGATTTTTGTAATCCACTTTTAATCCAGGTAATTTAGAGTAATTCAGGTAATGCGAGAAATCCACTGTAGTGCTGTCGTAATCCTAAGCTATCCACTTGTAATCTAAATTAATCGACCTAAAATCCAGAGTATTTCCCTTGCCAAGCAGATAACAGTTTTATTTCCAATAAAAGTGTATATTTCTTAGTGTATATCTTAGTGTATCCGTTTATTTTGATAAAATTCCGCTTCTTTTGGCACCCATTTTGGATAAAGATTTGAAACGTTAGAGCATTTTCAAAATTTTTGAGACCACTTTTTCAAGATTTAAAAATTTGATGTGAAAGACGCATAAACAAAAACTTTGCACTCAAAAAAAGGCCTACACATTTTTTATGATTACTTCTTGATAGGATGCCTAGTTTTCGTTTTATTCGTAAAAACAGCATTTAAAATAGAAATATTAAATTTAAAATGAACCACAGAAGCTACGACAAAAAAATAACAAGATAAAATTTATTCTCTCAAAAAAGATCTACAAATTTGTTATGATACATTTTTTGATAAGATGCGCAGGTTTTGTTTTAATCGAAACAAGCCAAAAAAAAATTGATAGAAAAAGTTGCTCACCCACAAATGAGCTACAAAGAGTGACGCCAAAATAAGCAATTTTTCGCCTATTTTTTGCACCTCGCTAGTAACCTGGTGAAAAAATATAAAAATATGTTACAGGTATCAAATAACTAGACATTAAAAACCAAAGTGAGCATCGTTTTTCGATTTTTAAAAATTTCTATAAATTACATCATTTAGGGGTTGAGAAGACCCCAAAAAATGTTAAAGTAGGAAATACCACTAAGTATAAAATCCTTTTTCACTGTATTTTTTCTATAAAATAAACGTATTTTCTTGATTAATAAGGGGTTGTTGTGAAAAATGATTTTATAATTAGTGGCATTTCTTATTTTTTAATTTGTTTGGGATCTTCTCAACATTAAAAAAGGGGTAATTTTTTTTATTTTGTTAAGAAATGAAAAGCGATGTTCATTTTGATTTTCAATTGCGAGTAATTTGATACCTGTAGCATATTTTTAAATTTTTTCAACAGGTTGCTAGGGAGGTCCAAAAAATAGGCGAACTTCGGCGTCACTCTTTGTCATGCATAATTTTTCTACAGGACGCGTAGTTTTTGTCTTCATCGTAAAAAATAGTTTTAAAAATGAAAAATTGCATTATTAGACGAACCAAACAAGAGACGAAAAAATAAAAGAAAGGTTTACAAATTCGTTATAAACGTTTAAAGTAAAAATAAATTTTTAATAAAAAAATGACTTTTCTGGAAAACGACACAAGCTACAATAATATTTTATTTTATAACATTTTTCGAATATAAATTATATCTGCAAATGTTATTTAAACCATCAAAAAAGAAACATTGATGCGGGCAGATTTTTTTCTTACTTTTAGTGGACACTTTGCTTACTGTATGATACATCTACAGTAGCCTCCCACTTATCGCACTACCAGATATCGCGACTTCTCCTACTTGCTTTGCTCCCACTGCCGACATATGCATGCGCACGCATTAAACAAAATGTTCGCGCGTAAACACAATTTTAAAAAATTTTGAAATTCAATGTGACGTACTTGAGAGGTTAATACTGCATTCTTCTTTGTATTCAAAGTACTTACTAATTCGTAAATAAATGGTTCTAGACCAAAAAGAAAATTGAAAGAAAATTTTGGAAGAAAAATTGAAAATATTTAAACGCGTTGAAAAAGCAGAGATCGCAATTTATATTGCAAGAGAAATCGACACGCACATCAGTAACATTTATGGGTAAGGTTAAATGTGC